>QBDW01005505.1:0-48868 GCA_003261595.1 Maconellicoccus hirsutus | reverse complement strand
TTCTGTTTTTGTTTTATTTTTTCATTTTTTTTATACCTATTATTTTTAATAAAACCAAATTTCCAATGTTGGATACTTTTTAAAATTTTTTTAATGAAACCAAAGTAGATGCTTACTTTAAAATGTTATTTTTTTTAAATTCAAACTAGATTTAAAATTTTGATATTGTTTTTTTTTAATTTTTCAATTTTTTTTCAATTTTTAATAAAACCTAAAATATGCTGTGATTTTTATTTTGGGATGAGGCGGCACAAGTTTACTGCCCATGGGCGGAAAAATCCTAAATCCGCCTCTGACTTTATTTGTTTGTATTATGAAAAAAAAGTACGCGTGAATTTGTTTCTGAAAAACGTTTTAAAAGTAACTAAAATCGTTTTTAATAACAAAATAACAAAAAAAAAAAGGTCTGTCTCCTCCGATTTGCATCACTCAATGTTATTTTTAGTGGACTAATTGGACGCGCGTTGTTCTGAGCTAACGCAGTTGTGAGGCGTAAGCGTACATCTTCCACTAGCGCACGGTGGCCGGTGTCAACTCTTGACGGGCATACGTTCGCGATTTTTCGATATTTTTCTTACGCGAGAACTATCAATTTTTTTGGTACATCGCGTACGAAGTGTAAAATGGCGTCTAAACGTGGTTTTCAGGGGGTTTTAATACATACGTGTGTAAGCTCCGAAAATGCTGATTTTCAGCTTATACGAGTAGATCTGTCCGAATATACTACATCGATACCATACCCTGCAACACGGTCTCCGCACTTTCTTACAACTTTCCCGGAACCATCTCGCGTCTTCGCCGCAAATCGCATTACCTCGTTCGTTTTCGTAGCGAAAACTATTCGCTTCTCGCGTCGTAACTCCTCGACAAAACTTCTCACCATTTCGTTAATCGTTGCGTACCGCCGACGAGCTTTCTCACGTATTCGCACACGTTCGCTTTCGGGCATTTGTTAATTTGGTATCGGTAAGTGCATTCGGCAGAAGGGTCTTTGAGCTGGCTCTCGCCCGAAGGGACTTTTAAATAACGCTACTCGGCTAAGCACCACATATCCTTCATTAATTCGCGTATAATACCATTAACTCCTTCGATCGATACACGTCGAAACGTACCAGCAAAAAAGATAATACCACCCTAGTCAAATGGCGAGGGAAGCATCTCCCGTGATGCTTTAAGGCACTCGGAGCGTTTACCAAAGAAGAAAAAAATAATCGCGTTATCGATTCCCTCAACGTGCGACGCTTTTTGCGGCGGCGTTTCGATAAAATGGAAAATTAAACGTCGATAAGTTCGTTTTTAGTACGAGTAAAAAGCGTACTCGTCTACATAAACGCGGAGCGATGGCCGAAGACGGGCCAAAGGGTCGTCAATTAAGTACTTTACCGGTCCGCTTTTTTTTTCCTATTCCAATTAACACCGTCGTCGTATTAAGAAGCAAAGAAGTTCCTTTGAAAAAAAAAATTAAATTACTTTTTAAAAAGATAAAACACAGACGCCGCGCACCCTCATCTCGGGACTACTTCGTAATGAAAAAGATATTACTCGATAACCAACGTCTCTCCGAACCGCCATATTTCGCGACGAGAATTTAATTACATTTCACGTGTAAAATGCCGCCAGTACACACGTAAAAATTCCTTTGAAGCTGCGAAAGGGAGTTTAATCGGCAACGAGACCTATACCACGCTACCGAGATGAAAATAACTCTGAAAAAAGATACTGCTTTCGCCGAACAATAGACGAGCATAATGGAAATTGGGCTGTATCGGGTTGGAGTTCTATGAATGCGCGACGAGGGCGAGATACGAAAAAAAGCTCTTTTTTTCTCGCCCAACGTACAAAGGGCGAAACATCGAATGGAGTAGGACCTCCTTAGGGCCGATGTCATTTGTAATTTAACGATCGCCGAAAACGACGAACACGCCGGCACAGTTTTCGCCTTTTTTTCACACCCCTCACCTCCCTCCATCTGCATACATCCTCGCCTAAGACGTTATTATTCTCGTACACGCTACACAGAAAAACACAAACCTACAATTTTAGACGAACGCGAATACGTTTTTTCTTCCGTTTCGTCACCATTTCGATGTCTCTGCGTAGAAAAAAATTCGCCGAAAACCTTCCTCATTTGGATCACGCCAAAGCTACGAGATTTTTCTCCATTTCCCAATACCGGCGTAATCGCTCCGCAACCGTTATTCAGATTTGGTTCAACTTAAAAAAAAAAAAATACCCTGACGCGTTTTCTTTTTCTCCTTTTCCACGCCGTAATCAAGCCGCTATCAAACGAATAAATGTCTGCGACGGAAGAAACAGTAGAGAAAAAAAGAAACCCGAGCTTTATTCGAGCGCATCTAACTTTCATGAATTTTAAAACTGTCAACACGCGAACGCTTATTAAATTTCTACCACTTCAAAAAGGTCCGATCACTTTGCATTCGGCGGCAACGACGACGGCGTCGTAACCTCATCGTCGTTGTTTTCCTCTCGCAAACGCCAACATGCTTAAACACAATGTAACCCGAAGTACGTCCTTTTCGGCCTTTTTCTTCGTTTTGGCTTCTTTTTCTTCCATTTTGTTCGATACTCGTTCCACGAATATGATCCATTTCCCCCTTCAACCTCGTGTTTCCTTCTTCCTCTCGCAAAAAAAAAGGTACTTCATGATCATCCGCATCATACGCATACCAAGGCACCCGAACCGAGGACACAAAATTGTATCATGCCAAAAATACCATAAAAATGAAAATTTTTTCAAGTTTAAAAGAAGTGGAGGGTAAGGAGAGCAAAAAATCCTTACAGGCCCAGGCACCACTATATGTATACAGAGTGTCTCGATACCATTTAGCACCCTTTCATCAGCGATTTAGTCAATTCATACTACGTTCATGTATACATGCTTGCAGAGCCGAGGAATTGAAGGGACTAAGATATGCTCACTTCGACTTGGAATCGCTCAAACTTACCACAAATAAGATTCTTCCGTGATAAAAACTTGCGCTTCCGTCACTCCCCTTTCTGTATTCCGCATCCCCCCGCCATTTCGACACAACAAGGAAACGGGCGTTTTAAAAAAGTCATAGCGTTTGCGGTGTGTTAATAGGAATTTCAATGCCTCGGAGAGTCGTAAAAATAATAATTTAGGTCGAACGAAAGTCAAAAAAGGCGCCGCGAAGAAGAACCGCGAGCTTCGTCATATGCCGACTACAGTACGCTACGCATTCACATTCACGTTAAATATGCAAGACGAAAGGAAAAAAAAAGCGTCGCGCTCCGACATGTCTTTCAAACACGCCTTTGTGTATCCGAGAAAAAGTAAACCGATCGAAAGCGTGAAATTTTTTCGCGAGATTCGCTCCGCAATTCGATCATCCTTTCTCTTTTTCTATTCGTGAAATACGCGTTGATTCGCGAAGTGCTATTCATTTTTCCATCTTTTTCCTTTTGCTCGTCTTCGTTTACACATTCTTTACCGCAAATTCACACAATAACGTCGTAGCGACCATTAGGTTTTTTTTCGAGTTCTCTGCTTTTTTTTGCACGTACATGGTGTGAGATACGAGTACGCGCGTGTAGCGGTGAAAAAAAAAGAGTTTCGTTCTGTGTGCATCGTATATAGTATATATATACACACACAAGTTTTAGAGTAGAAAAAGAGCCCATCTTTGGAAAATAAAAAAAGCTTTATATCAGGATTTCTTACACTTTTCCTCGGGGAGTATTTTGTACCCGAACATTTACGGCCGAAAGAAAGTGCTCTTCCCGAGAATTTATAGCTGCTTGTCACGTATTTTTATCAAAATACTACTCTCTTTCCATAAATTATTGTCGGATTAATGCAACGTAATTTTTTTAAAGTTTGATAATATCTTTAAAGCGCCTATTCAGATTTAACAACAAGAGAACGACGAGAGGAATTACATTTTTTTTCGCCTTCGTTCCGCTCGACGCCTCATCTCGCCGTCGTTTTTTCGCCCGTCATTCGTTAAGCTCGGAGATATGTTTAGCGGCGGCGAAATTTTCCATACATCTTTCGGCATTCTCAAATAGCCCGCTGGCTCGCGTTCTTTTTCGTCATTTCTCAAAGGCGTTTCATATTTCACCGAATACGCCGAATCGAGCCAACCAAACGCTAGAAAAGCTCTCAATATCGTCGAAAGAAAACCAACGTTCAACTGTCGGCTGTCAATTCACCATCGAGTGGCGGTTTTTCTACTCGTCATTCGATACGGTTGTTCTTGAAAATTTACCACGTCCAAAGATGATCAACAAAACCTCGTCTCGGTGATAGAGGCGATTAATATTTGATACACGCGCGAATCATCTGCGTCAGAGTACGCAATCGACATATGAGACTCCTCCAATCGACCGATTTCAAAATATCGAGACATTTCAAACGAAAAAAAAAAACATCACAAATCGAACGCGTGCAAACAACCAGCGAATTAAATCCTTCGAGAAATCGGTCGTGGTGCGAAACCGACAAGGTCAAATGTACTTGTCTAGTTTTTCTGTTTCACTCGGGAATTCGACATCGTTTACGATTAGTGTAAAACAACGTATCGGCTTATTCGACTATTGGGTTTATCTACTGGAACGACGTCGTCATTGAAGATATAGAAAATTGTTGAAAATAGACACCCCTTATACTCGTACCTTACAGCTTTTTACATAAGTACGGAATAATGACTCGCTTGAGTCTCATCTCCGTTACGTCGTGGTATAACTCTGTAGAAAAAGACGTCACCGGGTAAGCAGTCCGATTCGGCCTTTTTGTTCAAAAAGTTGAAATTAATGTGGTGTTGAGATACGTTTATGACCAAAAATTTCAGACCCCTATCCTCACTCCTTTTTGAGAAAAAAATTCCCAATTAAAGCGCGCGGTCATCTGCATTTCCCACTGTGGAGTGGCGCTTCGTTCGTAACATCGGGCAACGCACGTTATTACGTGATTCATGCAATAACTTGCCTAACGCGGCGCTTGGCGCGTTGTTATGAACGAGGCGCTATCGCACAGTGAGAAGGTGCAGACGACCGCGCGCGTACTTGAATTCATCACTTGAGAAATTTTTTTCTCGAAATCTAATTATTTTTGGGTCTTTGGCTATACAACGTGTTTTGTTATAAATAATTTGAAGATGATTTTGCGATTTTTTTCGAGTTGAAAAAGTCGATTTTTGTACGTTTTTTCGGTTTTTCACCATGATATCGCTGAGTGAAAATTTTGAAAAAATATTTACTTTTTTGGGGGTCAGTAGGGCACCTACCATCGAAGTTTCAAAATTTTCAGATGTTCACCCGAGGCGAAAATGCCTTCATTGCTCGAATTCTTCCGCACCTCACATGACGAGATTTCACGTCGCGTTTGTTCGGATTTCCGACATGCCACCGAGTACATAATCGATAAGGTCAAATTTCCTCTATTTTGTCCTCTCTTCCGTCAACCTATCTCCTTCTCTCCAGAATCCTCAAACTTGTAATCTTCAATTAAATAGAAAATCGTTCAAAAGCAATCATCTCGCAAACTTCCACCGACGTGTAATGTATTCACGTGCGCATAACCGACAACACTGAGCTTCCTCAAACAAAACTCTTCGCTTCTTTTCATAGTACTTGGAATTATACGAGTTACTTTCGCGTATACCAACTTCTTTGAAGTTTTCGTTCCCTTTTTAACCCCCCAAAGACTGCAGTTTTTCTTCTAAAAGCGATAAATGGTGGCAAGTCGGAGGACGAATTGACGAAGTTTTGATAAATTCGTTTTACTACTGTTGATTTCGCAACTTTTTTTTGCTTCACGTTGTTTTTATAGTCACGAAAGACGTATACAAATAATTTCAAAAATTTACATACTTGCGGTTCTCTATTTTTCCAAAAAAAAAAAAAAAAGGATACTAAAGCAAGACGAAAGGAACAAGAACAAAAAACGAGTAATCTTGCAACAACAACCTCTTGAAATAAATTCCACAAGAAACAACAAATTTTGAAAAATATTAAGCAAGGGGGGTGAAGGGGCACGAAGCCTAAAACTGATAAAAAATCGTGTCGTATATCGAAATATGGGTTTTTTAAGTCGTAGATTCCGATTCTCAAGTTATTTTCTTAATAAATCCATCACCGCCGTGTCAACATTCTCACACTATTTGCGCAGCTTCGCGTTCCCAAAACATGTACGTGTCGAAGAATAAACGAGATTCTACGCCGATGCGTATTCGAACCACTTCGCTATATAAATTTCGAAGTTGTAAACGCGATACGAGCCGTATCTTAGGGCGTATTAACGGGCGACTGTTTTAGACACGCCGGCCACGGTCTTCAGAGAGAGAACTCCGCTTGAATTGCTTTTCCAAAAAACGCCTACGACGCGGCATACGCAGGGTCGCGTGAGTTCGCAGAAACGACATTACGACAACGGCGTCGACCAAAGTTTCGCAATTTATTCGTCCCACATAGAGCATAGATCACGGTCAATGGCTTCATAGGGTGATAATTACGTTATTCTTAAGTTTCTCAAGTTGAGCATCACTTTCGGTAGAGTTTACCGCGATCATCGCCCGACCGACAAATTAAATAAAATTTATTCGATCGCCCCCTCCCTTTTTGGAAAAAACCGCCAAGAAAAGAGACTTTTCATGTTTTCATCTCGATCGAGATACCGTCGAGAAACTTGTTTGCGTTATTTTCTCCTGCCGCGTCCTTTTCATCGTCGTCTTTTCGTATTCTCGTTCCGATGTTGTTTACTTTATTACGAAGGGTAGGTCGCGTAGATGAGGTTACACCATCAACGTGTGTATAGTCGAATGAGAAATAATAAAAAAAACGTCACTCGTCGCGTAACGAAATACTTATTTCGAAATTATTACCGCGAAAACGAAGAAAAATAACGTCGAACGGAGTTCCTCGCTCGAAAATAATTCGTATATCGAAAATAATTGATTAAAAAGAATTTTTCCCTTTTTGCTCTTCACGCGATACGAACTTCAACACGACGATGGGAAATAGGACTTGGAAAAAAAACTGATGAAATTACGCCCAAACCCGTTGATTTGAGAATTTCATTTTTACGCCAAGCCTCGCTCCGTTCGCCTTATTTCTGCCGAATTCTCATTATTTTATTTTTCTCTCTCCCTCTCTCTCTCACCGTCTCTCTCGGAACAGAAAACGAGAAAATTAAGCGCCTTCTTGACTAAGCCAGCGTCGAATTTCGCTCTCGTAATTGAAGATATAAGATGCAGCTGACTGGTATTACACGACCATCTCGTGTTCTACAAGCACATCTTATACGTCGAGCGCGCGACTTGTTCGATAAGGAGAAAAAAACCATCCAAGTTGGAATTTTTCTCGAATAGGTACTCTTTTGTATACCAATTAACGTCGTTCGGAGCGAGGAAAAAAACACGAAAAGGTCATGGAAATCGCGCAAATGGAAAATTCGAATATAATTGAAATGTATACAGCGTTATCGATGATTTTTATCAAGTTGGAAATTTTTCGCCAGAACGCACTCGCAACCATATCATAGGTACTTGAGATCGCTGATTGAAGCAATTTGAAATGTGCAAAGTTACTTTCTCGGTATACGAGAATACGTGCAGGTTACAAAGCACCTCCCCCGCCCCCGCCGCAACGCCCCACATATACATACACGCGTGCATGCGAAACTACAACGAGAATAATATATACTTTGATATAATACCTAACTGCTAGCTAATAGCTACGTATTTTATATGTATACAGCGAATAGCACATTTACTATAACTTTTCGAATAACGTTTTAAATGGTCTTTGTCGAGAGAATAATTTCCAAAGGTGGAGAATTTGCGGTAGAACGAAACACGCTCGCATTTCAATTCCAATCATTGCAATTAAAGGTACCTGGCAAGTTGTAATGTTTATTTTGTACTACGATGCTGCCGTAATTAAAGCCAAGACGTTTTCACTATTTAGCCCCACACAACGAGAAAGACGTACGAGGAACGCGAAGGCGGACGGAAACGACGCTTATATATCAGCGAATTAACTATATATCGTTCCGAAACTATTTACTATACTAGCTCGATACGCAAAACGCGTTATTTATTCAAGCTACCGAGGCTCCGATCTTCATACCTACGTATTGTTTGATTTGACCGAATTTACCAAATTTTTTCGTTCGTCGACAACTCGAGTGCATTCGCGAGATAATCGATTCGAAGACGGAACGAGTTTGCTGCGTCGCGTGTCGGAGAAATTCAACGAGAGAATTGCGACGTTAATTGAAAATATCCCTGACTATCCGTTTTAAAATTGTTTCATAAGGTCGCGTTACCAACGAGACGGGATTCAGACCAACGATAGACCTAAAACAACCTCAAATTCGGAATCAGCAACCACGAAAACCTACATATCGATATGCGAGTCAACTTTTTATATTTATTTTCCATCTTACCCCCTCCCTTCCCCGCTTTAAAAATGGGAGGGGGATAAACAATAGAAACATAATACAGATCAGAATGACTCTTTATGGCAATATGCAAAAATTCTGAAACAACTTTTTTCCAAACTGCTTTCTTGATTCGACAAGGTTGAATTGTGTCATTTGTAGGGGGAGGGGCGTAAGAGGGGGAGAGCCATCTCGAAAGTGATAAAAAACCTTCATGTATATCGAAATATAGGTTTCCGACGTTGCGGAATCCGATTTCGAGGTTATTTTACGCCTCAAATGTATTCTTTACGAAATTCTAGGAGGAGCGCCCCAAAAATCGACATACATATGTAATTTCACAACAAACTGTCAAAAATCCTTAAACACGCTAATTTTTAAACTCGAAACAAAACTTAGCAAGAATCGGTAAATCCGACAAAATAATAATTGAAAAAAACACATTTATGCTCGTCCATACACATAAACTCTATTCAAATATACCGCAATTTTTGGCTTAGTAATACAAACATCAGCCACCTAACCGCTCATCTCACGCGAAAAGGTGACACCGCAAAAAATACGGGCACGATTTAGGAAAATAATTCGATCGAGTTCGTCGTCAGGACGCGATATAATCGCCACGAAAAAGAAGCGTCATTATTCGGGTAGCGTAGCGGCGGCGGCGTTCAAATCGAAGCGGATGCTGTGACGGGGGGAGGGGCGAACGAGGCGAGAAAAACATAACATTTTGCTTTAGGGTCCGAGAAAATCTCATCATTGCGACGACGAACGCCATGACGAGCATGAAAAACACGCTGAAGAAAAAGAAAATATATTCGAGACGAAAATCCGAGACGAGAAGAGGCGTTTCTACTCGACTTTTTTTTCACCCTTTTGCCTCGTCTCGTTCCTTGTTTTTCGTACCCGGGCACGATTTCTGTTTGGTATATAAGCGCGCCAATTGAAAAACAACCGACGATGACGAAAAAAAATCTCCGCAGTTGAAGTCAGTCGTTTGCAAATAATTACGACTCGAAATTTTAGCAAACTGAGATGAGGTCTTTTCTTTTTACTTTTATCATACCGTAGACCTACAGAAACAAGATGAAAATTACTAAAAATACATTTCTTATACATCAACGGTACCTTTCCCGTTTGGGGCGCTGCTACTCAAGTGCGCTTCCAAGGAGGACGCAGAGCGTGTGAGGGCGTTAACTTCCAACGTTCCTCAAATCCGCCAGAAGAAGCTGGAGGTCCCCCCTCCTACCGTTCGCCTGCACAGCCTTAACAAGTATGTTAAGGTCGAGCAGGTCAAGGAGGATGTGTTCCGTAAGCTCGGCGAGGCACCTCTGGACGTGGTACTGGGAGTGTACAAACGAGGCGACTGCAAAGAGGACAAGATCGCCTATCTCAAGGTGTCGGCGAAGTTGTATCTCGCTCTTAAACAACTCAGAATGGCGAGGAATTGGGACAGATAATGATTTTTCTTCGTATCTTCGGGCAACTACTTCTTAGCTTCTCGAGCATTTGAACATCTCGGGATATCCACCCTCATACATTCGGTTTTTTCGCAATTCCATAGTTCTCGTTCAAATAACAAAATAATCCGCAATGGTCTGCTTCAAGACGCGTTCCTCTGCGACTTTACCGCTTCCTAATTTTATAATAATTTTTAATTAAGTGACTTATCAACGATACATCAACCCCAAAGCTTCATACGCTCTGGCCGGTCATCCAATATAACACACAGGCACGTCACAAGAGTAATTTGAAAATTGATACTTGGGTTATTATATTGCGGACGAGACATTAATTGTATTATTAATTTAAGCGTAGCCGGTTTCGGTTAACCCTTTGATGGAAAATTACTCTTTGGCAAGACGATGATATAGCGTATACAAAACAAATTCGTCTTCGTCCCCTTTCTTTATGGCGAGTAGAGATATAATTAAATGCTCTCGCTTCGCCACCTTTTGTGCCCAGCACAAGCTGATCTCTTCGGGTAATAAATTGTTCGCGTATATAAGGGAAATCACGTCGTCGTCGCAAAACTTGACGCGACGTCAGTTTTTCTTGCTTTTCGAGCTTTTTAATTAAAACATCTCGAGAGTTGCGGCGACTAATAATCGCGTAGCCTTTGTGTCGTGTACGGCGACTACGACGTCGGCGGGAGCAACGAGCGAAGTTACTTCGTAATACATTTTACTGGTAGATCGAATTAGCTAAGTACGTAATTTTCGTTGTTTACGGTTAGAAAAGGCGAAACGCGTATACCTGGATAATTTGATAATAATATTTCAATTTACGAGAAACCGATGCCCGACAGCCTTATCCTCGACGTAGGTATCTCGCAGCAGCCTCCGCGCCTCCCGATATATTTAAAGGTCACGTAGTCTACGCTCGAAAATAGCATCGGCTTAAGTAAAGCTCGCAATTTGTTCGTAATGGATTTCGCACAGAGGCTCGGAAAATTGATTAATTAAGGTTCCATTTAAAGGATGTCGGTAGTGGGTAGGGGTACGCGTACAGATACCGTATACCGTATACCGTATACACGCCGTGTAACCAAACGCTCTGCCATACAGCCGCATAACTTTTCACCCAGGTAAATGAAAGCGCGTATAGTTTGAATCAGCTAAAAGGCCGCCGAATGCCGAAACGGTGAAAGTTTCACGCAACCATTTTCAATATCCGCGAATTCCTCTAAGTAAGCGTCCGTTCACCATCTCGCGTAATAAACACGCTTCGTAACCTCGTTCTATCGTCGTTTTCCGACGCATAACCTCGCAGCCTCCTCGCATCCTGGAATCGATGCACGCCACGAAATCCGACCATCAAATGCGATCGCCATAAACAATGCATTATAAACGAAACGCCATCAATGCGATAAAGAAGCCCGAGCGGGATGAAAAAATACGTTTATAAAGCTGCTAGCGTCTACGTATTCCGCTTGTGAACGCAGTCGACGAGTTTTAGTCGAAAGCATAGCATCCGAATATCGAGCTTTTCGCGGATAAGTATGTGTGCCGAGTTGATGTTTGCACAAAGCGCGCACATACCAGGAAATCGTTAAACAAGAAAGGAAATTTTACAACTTCAAAGAAAATAAATCGCGAGTAATTCATTTGCGAGTCATTTTTGCGAGAGCAAGGCGAACCAGACCGTGTGCTCGGCTACGGAGAAAAAATTTATCACGACGAAAAACGAAGTTATTACGCGAACGCCGTCGTCGTCGCCGCACGCCGCATCCCGCACGAAACCAATAACACTATCGTTTGTTTAGCCCTCGCCCTTATCTCGTTTCGCTCGTTTCGGCATCGTTGCCGAAAGCTTCTCAAAACGTATTTTGGTAGATTTCATTCCGATACCCAGATCGGTCACGCGAAAGATGTCACGTTGACCTGGGTTAACTTCCTTTGCTTCGATTTGAAAATGGAACTGTTTAGGCTACACGTGCGTCTGTTTTGGCCTTTTTGTTTGCGAATGGATATTCCACTGAAATAACCTCTAAGTTTTTTGTTATCTTCGGTGGCATAATCAGAGGCGACCTCGAGCCGGCTGCACCCATTTTAGAAAATTCTATCGAGTTCTCATCGTTTTGAAAAAGTTGGAAAAAAATTAATTAAAGAAGAAATTGACGATCACGACGCACAGGACACTTACATGAGCCAACGCGCCAAAATTGTTTTATTGGCTAATAGCAAGTTTTGAAAAGCGCAGAATTCAAAACTAGTGTTCATTTTGAACTCGATCCCCCCCTCCCCCGTGTAGATAAGAAGAATCGCGAAATTACAATCTCGGTAAAAGAGGTAAAAGTGTTGTAAGATGATTTCAAACGCCGATGGCTACGAGAATTAACAAGCGTAATCGAAAAAGCGACCCATGCAAAAAAAAAAAAAAGGTCCCACAAGTATTAAACTATCGACCCATTCAGTTACGCCACAATAAAACGACGAACGGCGAACGAGGAAAAGGCAGCAGAAAAATACAACCAGAAATTAACTTCGCTATAAATCTGAAAACGGAAACTCGACTAAAAACGGCGAAAAAAATCATTATTTTAACGCCAGACGTTCGAACAAATTAAGCGGTTATCGCGACCGGGCTTAAAATCGACGGGTTTTCCTCGCTAATCGGCCCTCCTCGACGGTACGAAATCTTCGAAGGAGCCAAAGCTTCGGAACCGCTAATCGCGCTCGAGGGCGATACCCAAACACCCTTCTTTTTTTCACACTCATCGTCATTCGAGCCGAAGACGATCATTCACCGTTGCAAAAAAGGTACCATACGTAAATCACGCTGCTTTATCGGCCGGAAGCGCGTCACCGAGGACCACATGCGTATAAATTTCATCGCTGCGCCCACGCAGCACTCAAAAGGCATAAATTCATCGACGCGGATCGCGCAATTCCGCCACACGAACAGCCGCCGATTTCAACGCGACGTGCGCCGTACCTGTCGCGGCGACCGCAGCATTCGCGCACATTTCGTTCGAGTTGAAATTATAATTACGAAGAGGCGACGCGTCCCGGTCGAGAGGTGCGCCCGGCGCCCACGGCCTCCCGCAAAAATACACCATCCGCCGTTACACGAGAAGATATTATTCCGCAGCCCGAGCCGAGCTAACTTACTAAAGTAATAAAACTTCTTAAGTATCGCTTTAAGGTTTCAAAATCCCTTTATACCTTCATATCTGAAAGTTTTAGAAAACAATAACAACCTAATGACTAAACTATCGCAACTTCTATCATAAATAATAGTTCGGAAGAAAGCGGAAATTCGTACCTGCGCGACGCGCGCCCAGACGCTCCAGCGCTACCCGCGCTTCCACGTACTCACATTTCGGCCAAACCCCTCACGCTCCTCGACTACCTAAATCTTTTTTTAAACGCTTGTAGTTTCGCCGTGTTTTATCGTCTCCGATGCAATTTTCATTTCGCTTTTAGTTCGCCGGCTGGTAACTGTTTACCAATGAATAAGCCGACACTATAAGTGGTTTAATATGCAAATTAATCGCACTTCGTATCGACGCATTTCCACAGACGAACGTGTCGAAAGGCATAGAAATTCATACCCAATACGCGTGTTACGACGGCGCCGTTTAATTACACCGTACAACAGCGTGTATTCTTGCTGCACACCCTTGTAAATCATTATGTATTCATTTGAACCATAAAATTACCCCGAATTCGAATTCCACGCCTTCCAATACCTATCCATCGATATACAACATGATTTTTTATCATTAGTCATCCCCACCCCTAAATATACCCCTAAACCACCACCCCCTCCTCCGACACCAACAATAATATTACATCAGTTACTAAACAAATAATTCATTTGGAATATTTTTAATATACTGTACTTTTTAACAATTCGCATGAGGATGAAGAGGGTAAAAACCAAAAATATGGAAAGGGCCGGGGGGAGGGAAAAATCAAAAGTGATAAAATGGTATTATGGGTATCGATTGTTAGGTTTTTGAATACCGCGGTTTTGAATTTGATGCTGTTTTTTTCCATATTCCTCTCTATTAGCCTTATTTCCACCTCCTTTCTGCTCCATGCGATTTGAAAAAATCTTAGCTATGTCTTACGCGGGGAGGAGAGAAATTATCAACGCGTACTATAATTCTACGTTTAAAAAACTTGTCAATTTACATATGACGTAAATCTCTATCAACCCGTAAAACTACCTCAATGATAGCAGCACCCCTCTCCCACCCACCACACGTATTTCCAAACATTCTACAAAAAGCATTTCCCATCAAATTTCCAATTCAAAATAATCTCCACCACATACACCATTTGATAGTATGAAAAGAACTTTCAACCGTCACGCAGTAGACACAAAACCAAGCCGAGGAAGCAAAGAGGAGGGGAGGTTATATAAAAATGATAAATAATCGTCATGGGTATCGATTGTTAGGTATTCGAACACGAGGAATTCGAATTTAGCGTTATTTCCGCCATCAAATGCTTCCACGTCTCATTCCTCTTGCGTAATTTCGATTTCGTTATCGGTTAAAAATCGCTGAAATTATAATGAAACGTTTGAGGTTGTTTACCCTCGAGACTGAGCTCGGAATTTCGTAAGAAAAACGGATTTATTTTTTCGCCGTTATTGTTCGACGAGGGTTAACTTGGCAAGGGTGAATAAACGAGGACACGAAATGGACGAGAAATATGAAACACGGCCGCGTATACGATTGTTCGAGACGTATCGAGAGACGAACGAACGCTCGTTCAAATACGAAGTTATTTTTTTCATCGGATCGAAATGAATTCATAGATGGACGAAAAAGGGAAGAAAAAAGAGGGATATATCTGCATCTGAAAGCGTCCGAGTTTCCTCGCGAATTCGTATTATTAACGAGAGCGTAAGAATACCAGACAACTGATTCAATTAGGGATTCATCTTCGTCTCCCGTCAAACACTTGCAATGTTATAGGGAAAACTACACGAAGCCGCGAAAAAAGCGAAAAGGGGAACTTGAGAAAATACAGCTTCGATTGTCCTTTCAGAGGCGCGTGTACAAGAACGAGATCGCATTCAACTTACACGATACGGTCGACGCAAATGTAAGAGGCGACACACGGAGCAGGGAAACGAGGAAATTCGTAAATATTACTCATACACGAGCGGTGTATATATATACGATACGATATACGAGTATAAACGCGTTTTCAGGCGGTAATCTCACGCTCGTTGCGTAATTTCGTACGACGACAAGGTTCTAGAGACGACTCTGCTAAGAGGACCCTTGAAGAAGTAAAATGTACAACGACCGACCGAACGAAGACCGAAACGCGGCGCGCAAACGGCACGAGAGACGAAATTTCTCGAACGTTATCTAGCTAATTTCGTCCACTCGAGTGACCGTAATAAGAAAACTGTAAATAATGCGAATATCATCAACAGACACCGAGTTCCGTTGAAACTTTATCAAGTGCTATTCCGTATGTTTCTTTTTTCGCCGTGCCACATTCGCTGGTTTTCGTTTCGTTAGCTCGACAACATCTACGGCGTAAAAACGAGGGTAGCGTATAATTATCGACGACAACAACGCCTACGTCAACATGCTACTGTACGCAAATTCCGCCTCGAGAGTCACCACTTCACCTCCCTTCGCGTACGACGTAGTAATTTTTCTCGTCGTACGCCTTGTTACCCGTCGTCGCCGAGAAGAATGAGCCGCGTAGACGAGACGTCGACGTCGAGGAAATGGTGTAAAGAGTTGTAATCTCTTTTCAATTCGGTGTTATACACGCAGACGGGCGCGCGTGTGCGTGTATATTCAAAGTAGCTAAAACGAACGATGAATTTATGGTAATTGCAAGCTTAATAAATGATACCGACGGAAAAATTACGTCGACTAAACCGATCTCCTTGCCTTGCCCTAATCTCCGCGCACTCCATTTCGCAAAGTACAGAGAAAATCGAAACAACGCGTTCGAGTATATACAAGCAAGAGTTACGTAAGGATTCCGGCTCTACGAAGCCGCCACCACCACCACCGCCGCCGCCGCCGCCGCCTCCGCGCTATTCAAACGCGTACACGAGAAAATCTCTAAAAGCCGGGTTAAAAGTTCGACAGACTATATACATAAAAGAAATAAGCCTTTAAAACGGTTACCGCACATCGTTTTGCACAGCGAATACGCACACATACGATGGCGTAACGAGAGCGGTATATTCGATGAGCGCGGCACCTACGATACATCCACACACGCACACATGCACTACATCTCGTTCAAAAAGGCAAAACGAAATCAGCACCGGAGTTATTTCAATTTGACGCAGCCACGCCGCGGCGCCTTCTCGGACGAAAATTTAATTTCGCTCGACGTGGCAACATTTTACTGTAGGCGAAAGCGAAATCAAGACAAACGTTGAGAAACGCTTAACAAAAATTAGGTATAAATTGAAATTTAACTACGTCGAAAATACGCGCGTCTACAGGGACGCAACACGAGACCGACTTTTTCTCCATCACGTCAACAAAACACGCAGGGGCTCTTGAGGCGTTAAAAGTATAGAAACCATCAAGTCTTAAGGCACTTATGTGGTCTATAAGAGTTGAAATTATAACAACTCAACAAAACTACACAAGTACTACATACAAATCGTATAAACATGGCCAAATATTTCCAAATACATAATTGAATTTTTTGCAGTTGGGAATCGAAAAAGAAACCAACTGAAATCTGTTTTTTTGATCAAATCCGTAATAATTCCGCATTTTTAGAAAATCTGTAAAAAATTGTACTTTGATCAAGTCTGTAAAGAATCTCATATTTCAATCAAATCCGTAAAAATCCGTACTATTCGACGGATCCGCAAGATCCGCAAAATCCGTATTTCAATCAAATCCGTAGAAAGTCCGTATTTTTGGAGAAAATCCATAAAAACTTGCGTGGTTAAGCGGATCTGTAAGCTCCGTATTTTAAATAAATTCGTAGAAAGTTAGCTTTTCAGAGCGAATCCGTATTTTTGAATAAATCTGTAAAACCATATTTTGATCGAATCTTTGGAAAATCCGTACTACCGGTAACAACCAACTGGAATCCGTATCGTAATAATTTTGTATTTTTAGCAAATCCGTAAGAAATTTTACATTGATCAAGTCCAAAGAAACTACGTATTTCTAGTCAATTCTGTAAAAATCCGTATTTCAATCAAATTAAAAAAAATCTGCGTTTTTGGAGAAAATCCCTAAAAACTTGCGTGGTGAAGCATATCTATAAACTCTATATTTTGAGTACATCCGTAGAAAATTGTCATTTCAGAGCAAATCCGTATTTTTTGGTAAATCCGTAAATCGTATTTTGATCGAATCCTTGTAAAATCCGTGTTATTGGTCACAACCAACGGGAATCCGTACTTTTTTTCATCAGAAACGAAATAATTCTGTATTTTTGGCAAATCCGTAAGAAATTGTACTAAGATAAAATCGGTAAAAATCCATATTTCAATCGAATCCGTAGAAACTCCGTATTTTTGGTAAATTTCGTAAGCGGATCAGTAAAATCCGGATTTTTGGAGCAAATCCATAAACTTTGTATTTCGAATAAATCCGTAGAAAATTGACATTTCAGAACATATTCGTAAAAAATCGTCGTTTCAATCAAATCCGTATTTTTGGTTAAATCCGTAAAACCGTATTTTGATCGAATCTCTGGAAAATCCGTGTTACTGAAAAATCGAGTTTATAAAATTATATTAATCATTTAATCAATTATTACTCGTACATATACGAGTACAATGTTGGTTCACTTTTGGGAAGATTTCAACTCAACCGTTGTGATTTTTTACGCGGAGAATGCAACCACTGATGTCACACCTAGCGAGATTTTTCTCAACGTACAACAAACTGATATCGCGAATACAGAAAAGTTAGCGAACACGGCAGCTTTGTATGAAAAAAGATAAACAAAAAGGAAATGCGAAAAAATAATGTATACTCTTTGCTCGGCAAACTAGCGTCGTTTTCGTTTGAAATTATGAAACTACGACAATGGTAAACCTCGTTCCGAAGTTTTTCTTTCTCTCTGGCACCGCGTAAGTGTACGTACATTTACTCGCACATCATCCACCGCGTCGGTACGTAATACGTATGCACATTTACGACCATACACGTACACGACGACGATGCTTTTGCAGACTAAGACTACACACATTAATTATGGCAATATGTGCACGACGGAATACTACGCGACCGCACGAGCTTTAAATACGCGAGACGAAGCACACGGAAGAAGGAAAAGATACGTATCGCGATACGAGCAATGCGAGCACGCTGCAGAACTGTGCGTAAATCGTTGACCATTGTTACAAATTAGCCGCGAGTTTAGCAGTTTACGTTTAAGCAGATTTTCTTAATGGCATCGTACGCCGCCAAGTATTAATTAAAAAAATTCGGTTCGCGCGTCGCGCCTCTAACGCGGCCGCGGTTTTTTGTCTTCGACCCCGCCAACCCTAACCGGGCGTTTATTCGGGCTCGGAAATTATGATAAAAGGCGTATTAAATTTTACTAAAATGCCGTCGCCGCGACGTCGTAATTTCCATTTTACAGCCCAGCCTCGGCAATCGGCGAGAAAAATATTAAGCGTCGTTCGCGCGCGAAAAAAAGCTACGCTACACGTAACGTGGTTTTTATTAAAAGCCTATTTTACCCGAGGATGTCTGAAATGGCTTTTTCAAAACAGCCCAGCTTCCCGATTCGCGCACAGTAAATGGTTAAACGCGCGCCAAACGATAGTGAAATTTCAACTTGGCAATTTCTCCCCGTTCCAATGGTTTATTTTAAATCAACGCCCGAAGTGTAGCGCACTTCGCGATGATTCCACGTCGCGTTTATCGCCCAATTATTTTCCAGATTTTTTAACTCGGCATAATGCAGATCTACGTAGAATATTGAACATGGGCAACAAGCTGGAAGAGCTTATCGATGAAATTTTGGATTTTTTACCATTCTTCGAGATTACCAATTTTTAAATATTATTTACAATATTTTAAATTTACAGCTTTCGAGTGATATTTTGGTGTTTTGGATTTTTCCTATTCTACTTTTTAAATCAAACACAATATCTTTATGAACGTGTAATACCAACAAAACAAGTGGAAAATTTTCGCAAATTTTAAATCCGCGACAATCTCTTTCCTTTCTCCTGGGACGTTGAAAAACTCGTACAACGAACCAACTCGCGGTTTATTTTCGAAAAAAAATACCAATCCGTCTCCAATTTATACCGTTTTTTAAAATGTAATTTTAAAGACGAAATTGCTGGTTTCATTTGAGTGTAATAAATTTATTCATCTAAGGTATTCCGTGGAACATTTTTTTGTTTTCTCGGCCAAATTGAAATTTTTCCATAATGGTATGATATTAATACACCGAGGGAAAGTGGAAAAACGCGTAAGAGAGAAAAAAAACCTCGAACACGTCGAGTGTGTGGGCTCGTAAAAGTAACCTGAAAATCTCGCAAAATGACCCGATTTTTTTCTCTTTTCCCCAACAAAACGCAATTTCACTGTTAACGCTTTTAAGAAAACAGCTTTTCTTCTCGCTTTTTTTTCTGTATCGGAAAGAAACGGTTTTTAAAGTTCTTCCTTTTTATCGGAGGCTTTTTATATCTTTATTCATATTTTAGTATTTTACACGCGCAAATGGCGCGTAGTACGAGAGTAAAATACGCGTGTGACTGTTCAAAGAAAAGAACGCCGAAAAAGAGAAAAATACCCCAATTACGAAGCGCGCCGACAAAAAAATGATCTATCGTCAACGGCCGATTTTCGTCGTATTTTTGACCCCGTTTATACCTTCGAAGTCGATGAATGAAAGAACAAAGATATTTCTACCATTTGCGGAAAAAAATCCCGAACAAATCGCGACGACTCGACGTTCACCGAGAAAATCTTTTAATTGAGGTCTTTGTTTTACGTTGTTTTTCGTTGGCTGGCGCGCGCTTACACTCTGCGAGCGCAATTTTAAGCTCCACGGGAGCGACTTTTTTCTACTTGGTTCTCTCCGGATACCCCGAACACGCTGCTTGAAGCTTTAAAATAGCGAGCGACCTCGTAATTATACATTGTGTTTCGAGGCGAGCGCAATTTTTTATTCGCGCTTAAGTGGGCGAATATTTTAAGAAAATTATTCGCGTCGTACGTCGTCGATGTGGGCTTCGCTATACGAGAGAAAAAAAAATACCCGGACAAAAGTCGTCGAATAATTATCGAGGTCGTATTTCGATAGCAAAGACCCGGATTAAATACGAGCGTCGAACGCGTCGGTAAGGATTTCCTATTCATGCGACGAAAGGCTTCTGACGCGCGGAGAATAAAAATTACGGATCATGGTGGCTGCGTTGTCGACGCCGAATATCCTCTTCGACGCGTTTTCACGCTGTGAAACAAAGCATGACGCTGACGTCGCCATGTCACCATGATACGAGGTCATCAGATCACGAGGTTACCATGACACGACGTCGCTAACATTTATAAAACTACCATAAGTTTCGAAAAGTAATTTAACTCGGTCATCGAGGTCTCCTTCGTCGTCTTCATCGTCTGTTCGCGGCATCCAAAATTCGCGCCAAACTACCGTACAAACGCAAGCTCATACTTTCATCGCGAAATGCCTCCCAACACGTGAAAATCACTCGTTTTCAAATATACCAAATCGTATTAAATCTCCGATGTAATTTCTGTTTCAGGTACGTTTAATTTACGCATTCCATCAACGTCACGCAATCCTCTCACCGCATTCGCATCACACAGCGCACAAATCACGAACGTAAGTTCAACTTCCAAAAACTACCGAACGCGATACACAAGGAGACCGCTAACTTCCAAACCTCGCTCCTCCGCCCCGTCGATTTTGGACACCGCAAACACGCAAAAAGCACCCGAAAAATCCTCGAACCGCAATCCGCCAGTCAACTTCAAAGTTTGCAACTAAAACAAAGACACCTTCGAGGCGCCATCGCCACTCGAAAACGATTTCCGTCTAGTCGTTTCTTTCGATACGGATAAAAGTCTGGCGCGGCCGCCGACGAAAAAAGGAGTAACCCAGCGAATACTTTATCTCCGGGGCGTGTGTGAAGTTTCCAAAATAAACGTCGGTCCTTCGATAGCCCGCCATCGTCGAGAAATGGCTTTGTTCGCGATTTATAGCGTCATCTCCGTTCCGAAGATAACTCTTAGCTACATCCACAATTACTCTCGTACCGTTACCAGTCCGTCTGTAATATTGTCTTCGAATATATTTAAAATTTCACTTCGAAAATACCAAATATCGAAATTAAATCTCACTTTCCGACTCCCTCACGAAACGCTCTCCGGCGAAACGTTACGTCACCGGAAGTACGCTACTCGTTACAAAAACACCAGTAAAATATCGCCGCAGAAAAGCCGCACAAAATCCACCAAACGCCGATAGACTAGAACATCCTCTTAGAAATATATACTTTTTCATTCCGCATAGTACGCAACTCCCAACAATACGAAAAAAAAATAATAAATCGACCAAATTCGCATCCATCAGACCATTTCCAAAAACATCATCGAATTCGCCGCCGAGGAAAAAATTCCGAGTCTTTTTCTTTATACGCGCATTTTTACAAATAAAAATGAATCTTCTTGCTATTCCGCTCGTGTCATTACATCGTATATAATATAGAAACACGTTTACTTACTCCGGTTTCGACGGCGGAGACGCAAAGAACGCGTAATGACGTTCGCTTTTTCTCAATTGCGAGTAAATAGTATTTTTTTTTCACCCTATCTCGTATCTCGTCCTAACAAAAACCGAACAGACACATCGACGATTATTTTTATCGCGATACCCATCGACGTATACATACCGCAGCGGCAATTTATCCTCGCGAAATTATGACTTTTTTCGCCCTTTTTTTTGTAGTCGATTCTTTTTGGCTTTCTGTGAATCTTTTCTATTCCTTTAAGCCAGATCGACGTATGGATAAACGCGTGTAAGGTGAATGAGCAAGTGTACCAATTGTCGTAGCTAAACCTCCAAACGACATAGTTCCCATGTAGTTTTTTCTCCACCTTTTCTCACAATAGTATCGATGCTTTCGAGTACACATTCGATGCGAATTGATAAAACCTCTTCTCAAAAAATACATACATATTTTTATTTAGCCGACGACGACGACGACGACTACGACGGACGTCTATTTCATAAAATATACGACGCTATAAAGCATTCAAATATCGCGCTCGTTGATCATTTCTCCAACGAGATTGCACTGAGCGTATATCGTCGCAGTATAGTCACGAAGCTCCAAATGGGCGATAGCTCCATACGAAATGCGTATTTGGGTCACGTTTCGCCTTCTTCGTATTCAAAAATCTTCAACGACGCGTTTATAAAAATATTAAAAATATATAAAAATGGTATACTATCTGGAATCTGTTCGACGCGGTTCAAGAAAAAGTACTCCGTATACGTCGCATACGCAATTATCTAATTGCATTTTATAACGCGATAATGCAAATTCTGCAATGTAAGTATATTCCGTATTACCGCGCAAGCCCAAGTCTACTTTCGGTTGCATAAATTCATATTTGAAGGCTTCAGAGTCTACAGTCTAAATGGCAAACAGTGTTCATCTAGCTTGCATTTTTGGGCGACAAAAAAATCACCTGGATCCTTGTAGACAGGGGTGAGACAACCCCGAAAATCGGTATTTTGAATTTTTGTACAAGCACAAAGGGGGCCGGAGCCCAAAAACTCCCATTTTTTAAGTTTAGGTGGGGACAAAAACTCTTTTTACAGTCTTGTAGCAACACTCCCCCGATTTAAAATTATATCTCCTGACGTATCAAATATACGATGAAATTGATTTGTCATTGGGCGCAGAAACTAAAGCGCTACCACGCAGCTTCCCAACTTATACCAACAGAACAAAAAACACTTCCTCTGCCGCCACTACATGTACCCTGCTCCATCATTCAATTCATCTCACGGATCCTCCTACATCTCCATAAAATAAAACGAATTTCTTCATTTAGAAAGATTAATCAATACGCGCAGCGTCGTACATTACCCACGCGAAGACACTACACGAAAAGGATACCGTCGATAAATAACCTCGCGACGGATCGCGAAACGCGAAAGAAACGGAAAAAATACCGGAAATCCCCTTTCGCATGAATAATCATCGGATAATTTCATCGTGCCGCGAAAAAAAAAACACTACCATCGTCCGCACGAAGCGAACCAGCCGAAGATCTATACTACATCGTATCTAAATTCGTAAAAACGTCACTGCTTAAGCTCAATTTTCTTTCCATTATGGCGAAGAAAAATGAGGCAATTTCCTGGTCACAGTTTTCTCCCCTCTTAAAGTACCAAAAACTCGGCGAGCTAAACGGCCGAGATAAAACGTTACAAATATTTTGCAACTCGTCTCGCTCTCTCGCTGCCTTTATATCTGAGAGGTCAACGGGTATCCAAAACGAGCGTACCAACGTGCGTAACCCAAATAAACCTTTTTTTTTTGGCCGGCGAATTTTACGCGTCGCGCCACGACGCGACGTAAAGTGTCGCCGCGGGCGGGGTAATCGATAATTGGAATTTAGCCATTAGAATGTCTTCTGTTTGGCGAAAAAATTCATTTATAATATAATACGTTTTATTGTGTACGAAGCCGTCGTCGCTGGGCCGCGCCGCGCTATAATGTATTTACGCTAGAATTGTTTCACTTTCCATTTAATCGCGCACAGAGACTGAGACGGGGTTTCTTTTTTTTCTCTTTTGATTTTTTTTTTTACGCACTTCTGCTCTGACCGTTTTGCTCGTCGGGAATACCGCCGTCGTAACATTCAGTTTTGATCCTCTTTCGAATTGGTTAAATTTTCATATCGAGTAACACACTATTGACGAAATTAATCACAAATTCAGAAAGAAATATCAATTCTTAAAACTTAAAGATCCAAAATACCAAAAAACCATAATTTGAATAAAATTCTAAAACTTCGTGCTCCGCAGAAAATTACCCACCCCACGCTTAGTCCTTTTAAATAAAGAATTTAAGACGCGAAATTAACGCATCAACGCAGTACTCGAATCTTCCAACTCTTCGTTTTTTTGCCCGCGTGTTGAACTTTCCACTAAAATTTACGTATAATACCACGAAAAAAATACCTCATTTACATGAAATATTCAAAACCCTCGAAATTCCGTTTTGATTGTTCGTCCAACGTGAGGCATTTTCAGACGAAACAAAACAAACGACACAAGAGCTTTCTACGAATCTGGAACGCGGAGCGACGCAAAGGCGGCGGCGCTGAATTGTAGAATTGTTCGAATGAAAACATTCCCAAAAGAAAAACATTCCTTTAGACACGTTTTTTAAAACGGAAAATTTTCCTTTGAATGCGATAGCTTTTGTAATAGAAAATAAACACGTGGTGTCGTCCATTTGGTATGGTAACTGCGTGCATTTTGATCGACGACTGCGTCTACTTTTCCTGCGTCCAATTTGATTGGTGATTGCGTTCACTTCTTTGCGTCCAACTTGACTGGTGATTGCGTCCATCTTTTCTGCATCCCACTTCATTGGCGATTGCGTCTATTTTGATTGGTGACTTCGTCCACACACATGTAAGACGTTATCGAGAACATGAATTATAATTTGGTTATTCGGCGCCGTCAAAAGATCGCACACAATTGCATCGACGAATGGTTATGACAAAATTAAAAAACTTCTACGGCGTTTAATTTACATTGGGTCATTCCATGTCAACTCAGACAAAATTGTAACTTTGGGTCATCGATTTTCTAACTATTTTGCATACATGTAGAAGTCATTGGCGCAAAGCAGAGGTCTCCACGATTTTTCTAACCGCAGTTATGGCGATTTGAAATTTTCCAAGATGGCGGATATTTGAAAATTTATGATACAAATAACTCCGGTTATAACCTACCTAGCGATTTGAACTTTTTTTTCATTTTATTCTACTCTCAAAGGGTAATTCACCTATGACGGCAGACTCAGTGTTGCCTCTCCCATTAATAATAAAATAGTGATTTAAAAGCTTCAAATTGCAAAAAAATATGAAGTTCATGAGATAAAATTTTGAAAAAATTCTCAAGTATACTTTTTTTCATACCAAACAACACATATCAAAAGATTGTGATAGTGTTCTTCCTTTTATTGGGGAAAGAAATTTTTAAAGATAGTCATTTTTCCAAAATTTATCATCATAAAAATATAAAAATTGTACAATCATAGATTATTGAAATGTCTTATCCAAATATCAGCGAAAATTCGAAAGAATCCTCCCTCTTTCTCCTCCCAAACGGGAACACACCTTATACGGTATGCGCGTCAGGGTAAAGAAATCGTTGGGTAATGCTTACTCGGCACATGGCGAGCTGCTGCGCATGCAGCAAACTTCAAACGCGTTCATCGCACTTTATCGTCATCTAAAACAATTCGTTCGCGTACGTCGAAATTCCGCCGTTGATAGCTTACTATAAGATGGGTTTATTGCGAAGATATACGCGCGCACGTACCGCACACACACTCGTACAGCCTCAGAACGCTAAACATTTAGAAGAAAAATAAATCAACCAAATAAGAAAAAAATAACCGAGAAAAAACAACTAAGACACGGGGTACGAGGAGCTTTCGAACGAACTTTATTTTCGTTTTTTTTTCTCCTTTAGCCGTTTTCCTTTTTCTTTGTAGTGAAAGCTGCTACCGCGCCACGTCCTCGTCCTCGCTTTATACATCTGTTCTCGCTACCTCTTTCTTTACCTATCGCGAAACTCGCATTTATTTAGACAACTATTCGACGAGAAGCGCCACAGCGGCTTTAATTCCGTTTGACAGCTGTCGAGCGAGTTACGCGAATAGTGAATAAGACACCTGTAATGGTACATTTAATATCGACGTCGACGTCGTTCGCGGTGCATCGAGCTTCTCAATTGTCTAGCATCTACCTCGATCATCCACGGTATTGAAAACATCTCTCATTCGCCGGACCTTGAAAACAATTTTCGCATAATTTCAATACACCACTTTCTCCAAAACCGTGAGAAAAATTCGCTTCGATGGTTTTTTAATTCATCGCAAAACACCTCTCAAGGAATAACTTCAGTTTGAAAAACTTCCCGCTAAGTGTTACAAACGGGTTCGTTATCGACGGTTAATCCAAGGGAAAAGGAAATACCGAAAATCGTCAAATCCAATGTACCACGACCAAAGACACATTCACAAAACACAAGCTTTAGAGGGTGAATCCCATTGATGGCGTATTTCACCGCAGTAACCTTTCCCTTCACACACACTTTTCCGCTTCGCCGTAATTATTTTGTACTCGATGTAACGTACAATAAAATAAAATTAAAACTCGCCTTTTTTTTCAATCTACCGAAACACAATATAACAACGGACGTAATTACCGCGAATACCCGCGTACTCGAAGTAATATTGAGCTATTTAACATTACTATCTCGTCCTTTTTTTTTCTCCCGACACCGGTTTTTTTTTGCGGAAAAAATAATACTAGCTAATTTCGCAATTACAACTTCATAGTGCGCCAAAGAACATCCGCAACCAGACCGGGGTAGGGTGTCAAACGACATAATTAAAACAGCAAAGCGCGAAATAGCAAAACAAGCTGTTAATTTCCGTCGTTAAAAATATTTCACGACTTTTTATATACGTCGGTTGCTTGACAACGATAACGAAATGATTTTCTTTTATTGTCTCCATTTTTCTGTCTCGAGGGAGAAAAACGCGCTAATAAATACGGTCGTTGAAAAAATTAGAAAAAGAATATTCACATTAAACGGGGTGCGACGCAAAGAAATGCCTTTAAAATTGACGACTGCAATCCGAATGGCACGAATGTCGAATAAGTTGCATATCCTTTAAATAACACTGGCAGCGGTTCATATACGAAGCGACTCTTATTTATTTATTTACTATATTTATTCATTCATTCATTTATCCATTCATTTATTCATCTGACTGATGGAGGTCTTCAGTGTTTTAACGACACGTTTACAATGTTTCTTCTGTATGGATATCCGTCATCGTTTTGCAAATCCTCTCATCACAAGGACCATCATTTTCTTGAATCATGATCTGGATACCTTGTCATCTAAATTTTCAAAATCACCCTTCTATCATCAATTCTTCAATGTAAGAAATCCAACTTTATATTATGTTCGCAAGAACACGCAATTACATTATATCTCTAAATCCTTCTTCAAAAATCTTCTGAATTCGAACGAAACATGCCACTCACATCGAGATATTTGCACGATGCCATCTAAATTACTCCTGTACCTCACAACTCGTCAAATCTGACGTCTCGGCCATCACCATGAAACCATCGCAAACCTCCCGCGGCAAGTTCCACTGCATCAACGAGAAAATTTCCATATCGCGATTCGAGTAAATTGAATGGGTGGTCCTTTCCGACTGAGATACGGCGGGTGCCAGGTAATCGAGCGTAGTTGCTTAAGGAAACAAGCTTTCGCCTTAGTCATTTTCCACTTAACATTTCCTGCTACTGTATTCTCAATGAAAATAGGAAATGTTCAACGGGTAACTAATTCCGCGAAACGAGGGGCCGGCAGTCTATTTAAATGTGTTTTTAACCTTATATAAACCAGCTTGATTTTCTTTTCCTTCTAGCTTCGTTTCGAAGCGTGTTCGCACAAAACGAGCTTTTTTCCCCCCTTTTTCCGATACAAACGCGTCGAGGTTATTCTACGACACGCGCCTTCTCTCTTAATTTACAACGCGACATCTTCGCTCTTTTCTCCTTCCAGCGTAAATCCTTTTTAGTAGTTTTTTTAATAACGGAAAATTTACTTATGTGCAATTACGTGTGTTGTTTCCCCTGGCGCCTTTTCGCCATATACCATATTTTCCCCATTTTTCGCTTCGTTTTTTTTTTCGTTTTACAAGATGACAAAATAAAGAAAATATTGCTAATAGTATTTCTTTCGCTTGGAGCTAATTTATATCCAGAGGGCGTCATGAGTGATTATAATTTTTTCACATCTTTTGTTATAATCTCTTTAATTATTATTTTAATCGAATGCGAAAGACGTGAAGAGGCGAGGAAAATTTAGCGAGGGTAAAAACAGCGATATGTCGTTGATAAATGGAGACGGAAAATTGTAAACGTGGGAAGTAATTTAGGAAACAAGGCAAATGTCATTTCAGTAACCCCTGAGACGACTCTACAGCAAAGCAACCCGGTCGAAGAGTTAAGTGCATTAAGGAATACGTCAGAAAGACAAATATCCGAGGGACTCTATTGCAACACCCTAAACGCGCTATCTCCCAGTAACTTCAAATTTCTCATTCTTCGAGCATAATTTCTTCATTACTTAAATTTTCTCATTTGACCAACGATGCGTGGAAATCAAATTTCAATTTAATCATTCAACGTAGTATGGGCAAACCCCAGCGCTTCTTTCAATTAAAAAACTACAAACTGATAAAAGAAATTCAACGCAGAATTGAAAATCCCTTGGATAGTAAACGAAATTCCCAAAAAAGGCATTTCAGCGGCTCGATCTTGCTGCGCATTGTGAAACAACAGAAAATCTGAGTCTTTTTCGTCAAGCGTCACAGATCTTTTGAATATCGTGAAGTTTACACGTTTCAGAAACGTTGTTACGCTTCGCAGCGTTGAATTTATCACTTCCACTTTCAACGTTTAATTTCCTGCTTATTCGCGTACCTCAACGTTGGCGTCTAGTAGGCTCTTTGTTCTTTCTGAAGAATATGCGATGACGAAACGAAAAACCGACGAGAAAAAATCCCCTAGAAATTTTCCTTACGCAAAGTCGCCGAAATTCTCTCAAAGCTCACGTTCGCTATTTGAAACGAGCAACAAAGAAGTCGCGGTGGCGAAAATAACCCAACAAGAACAAAAACCCAGCCACAGGTTTTAATTAACGCATTTTTTTTCAGTCTCTTCTCCTTCTGGAGCATTTCGCTATAACCCGTCTCTAGATAATACGCCATTCTTTATTAATTTTAAACGCCACTCGACAATAATTTAACAATTATGAAGACTTTCAACTTTCACGTTGAAAAAAAAAAAGGAAATCGTCGGTTTTTCTCTTCGCGACAGGTAAAGGTCGTCGACCGTGTTTTTTGAGAAAAAAAGGCGTTCATCGTCGCGTCGGTTCGCTTTTTTCATCATGTTTGCCATTCATGGGGCGCGTGTATGAAATGACACGCATTTACCTCATCAAAGCAAAAAAGCAAAGCGAGTTCGCAGCGCAAAATCTTATTTGTACCTGTACAAAAGGTCGCTCGCATCGTACCGTGTATCTTTTCTAACCATACGTGAAACAGATTCATGACGTTTGTCACCTTTTTACTCTTTCTATCTTGCGTGAAAATCCTTTAAAATCAGCTTATAAATTAATTACGCTAAAACAAACACCGACGTCGAATTCACCGCCTCCGCGTCGCGTCATTTTTAAGGTTCGAGCGTTTGTGCACGTTCAGTTCTCGTCCCTCGTTCGTTTTTAATTTCGTTTTTTTTCATTTTCGACCTCCGGAGATTTTTTTTGTTTTCTATGCACGTTTCGTTTCTAGCGGCGTAATAGTCCTGTTCAATTCGGCATAATTTTTCCACTTTAAATGCGAAAAAAAGTAATCGATGGGTAATTGGAATAAAATATTTTTACATACAAGGTGTTCTACAACCAGTGCACCGCCTATATACCCATAATGCAGCTACCCAGCCTATAAAAGTATATGTATGGTTGCCGATTCCTAACTTTCGAAGGGGTAAAGTTATGCACCCACAAATGTTGTTTTTTCAAAACGTCGTAACTCAGTTGGTAATATAGATGGACAAAATTTGTTTGAAACTTTTCGTAGAACTTTTCATACCCTATAAAAAAAGTCATTTTCATGTTTCATCCAACTCCAAAATTAAAGGAGCTACAACAATTTGAAAATTGTATTAAAACTCCAACCAATGGATCAGTGTAAATATTGTCTAACATGAAAATCGAAGGGGTCATGAAGTGTAGAAACTTTTCAACTGTTGTAGCTCCTTCAATTTTAAAATAAGATGAAACACGAACATGACTTAATTCGTAGGGTTTGAAAAGTTCTACAAAAAGTTTCAAACAAATTTTATCTATCTATATTACCAACTGAGTTACGACGTTCTAAAACAACAACCTTTGTGAAAGCATAACTTTGCCCCTTCAAAAGTTAGGGTTAGCAACCATACATATACTTGTGTAGTTTAAGTAGTTGCATCATATGTAAGAAGGCGGTACGCTGGTCGCGGAACACCATGTAGAAGATCCGAAAATTTCCCGTTGCTAAGTTGATTATTACGTGATGCAGGAATTCCTTCAACGAGCAATCCCACCTTTTTAAAGTGGAGCTACCTTGTCAGTTGAAATTCATCGAAATAAACTTGACGAAAATTTAATTAGCCGCATTTTTTAACGGATTACAACAAAAAGTCGCAAACTTTTTTGATGTATCAAAATGTAGGAGTTTTTTTTTACATAATATTTCTAATTTTTTTCAACAAACAAAATTCCAAGCTTTTCCAATTTCAAAAGTAGTTCTCGTGATGTTAATACTGAACTTTTATTTTGAATAAATTCTTCAAAAATCTTATTTTTCATCCCAAAAAAGTAAGATATTCAAGTTTTTTAATTTCAAATCAAGGAAATTTAATTACAAAGTTGAAATTTTTTTACTACGATCTGTCTAGAAGTGTAAAATTTCACGTGAATTGATGCAAAATGAAGACTGGAATCGCGAACAAAAAAAGAAATAAAATTTCAAACTCGAGTCGAATCTCTAAGGCAGACCGCCTCACATCCTTCGCTACATTCCAATCCGGTGCATTCCAATGATAGAATTTAAAATGATATTTCCGCATGCTGCTTTGTTCGAGGCGAATTCACTTAACGATTCGTTCATACAATTGCAATCCGCTAGTTGTATGCTTTGCGAAACAAATTACTTCACGTCGACGCGAAAATACACGCTAAATACACACGCCTGCTGCCCAATCCCTTAACGTCCGACTTGAAGCAAGGGTCAGCTAAGCGGTAAAAATGAAATCTCAAAGTTTCCATAGAGCATGGTACGTATATGCAAACACCACGGCTCCATTCGCCACACTCGAAATAAACATCAAACAATTCGCAACTCGATGCGGAGAAAGTCAAGACGAGAAAACACTTAAAACCATCTCGGATTTTAAACGAAAAAGGAAACGAGGAGGAGGACATTCGATTGTGACAAATTTTCTCAACACAGCAAACTCAATTTCAATCGAAGATTTCCAACCGAAGAAGAAAAATCTACAGCGATGCATACAGCCGTGGAAAGTTCACCGTACACATACATTTATAAGCGCTTGGTTTCGGGCAAAAAAGAACCAACGAAAGATAAACAGTGCGTCTAGAAGTATAAAAGAGCTCGCGGAATTATTCATGGCGTGTTTGTGTGACCGTTTTAACAACAACAAAAAAAAAACAACGTATATACTGTAAAAACCAAGTTTCTCGAAGATAAAAGAGAGTATGCTGCGAAACAGACATTTTCCAAAGTACGCCATTAAATTCCAGTCTAAACCGTTAAGAAAAAGAACATTTGAAAAATTTTTAAATTTAGATCAAGATTACAAAAGGTACAGTAGGATTACGTTTAGCGAAAATAAAACGACGCGCGTTCTGATTCGTAAAGACGAAAAAAGACTTTAGGATTCTACGATTTAATGGAGTACGAAAAAAAAATGTTAACAACTTGTTTTTAAAATAATGGAATCAACGAAATTAAACAAAAAGGGGAAAAGAAAAACTCGAAGGAGCATCGCCGGCGATTTTTCAACACTTCGCAACATCCATCGTCATCGCTTTGATTTAATGACCAACCCGGAGGTCTTCCGCCGTCGTTCGAATTAATTACGAGATAGCATTTCGTTTATGAAACTGTACATATTTATCAACTAAGTACCACCTGGTATGTGCGTTTGTTCGTCGCAAAAATAAAACAAGGTATCTGGAGTAATTAAATAAAAAACAAGCTTGTACTGGAAACCGGCAACCGATATCCATCGAATTTACATATTGGTAAAACAGATTGGCAACTTCTGACGAAAGGTTCAGCCATCGGATTCGAATAAACGTTGGCTTTTCTACTTAATGGGTTTAATAGTTTAAAGATGTATATTAGTAACGTATTACGAAATACGAAGTTCACGGAGGCATTTGAAATAAAATACGCCGCCGGTTTGCGGTCTACGCAACGTTCTGTGTTCTGTGGCTCTACCATTTCACGTTAAACTTTCTGCGGCACCATTTTGGGTACTTTTTACCGGCGTCCTCAGCCTATCTAATAAAATATTTAGCGACTTTAAAATATATTCAAATTGTTGTCTGTTAAATACGCGCAGCGACGCCTGGAATCGTCCAGCTTTTTATATCGCTCGGTCGTCGCGTAAAAAGCCACGCGAATTTGTACACGCCACCAGCTTTAACCGCCGCTAAAAGTGTACCTTGTTTAATGAGTTTTTAATCGTTTGTTTATTCGCAAAATTCATTGTGTTTTGATTGTAAACCATAGCGAAATTCCTTTTACGCGATCGTACGGCGCGTAATGTATTTTTAAGTGTTTCCGCGTAAGCCATCTCCGCAGGGTATCGCTCCGTTCGTAGCTCGATGCTCGTTTAATAAAGTACCGCTTTTGAATCGTTTAAATGAAAGCTAATAAACCAAAATCAAAACTTACTCGATGAATTTTTACATCATGAAGTAATTCCAACGATGATCGGAGCTTCGTAAATGATACTCCATTCAGATCGTATTTCACGCACATCTGAAATCATTTCACACAGCTAGTTCAGTAACACGAAATCGCGTAATATACAAAAAAAGCAAATCTACCTCAATGAACACGTATTAAATTGGAATGACACTCGTATTGCAAATGAGATATCGAAAAATGTCGAAAACGTAATAAATTTGATAACGAATACTCACAACCGGTGGCACGGATTGCGATTAAACAAAACTAATATTTGAGACATTTCAATAACACATTCTCAATGAGATACGTAATCAAATTAAAAACACATAGTTTATTAATATGAAAATAATTAATTGCATATGTACATAACAACAAACAACAACTTTACTAAACTTTCGACATCATGAATTTTTCAACAAGTGTAAAGTTGAAACCAAAGATAATACACACTAAACGCCAATCAGAAATAAATATTGGAGTATTACTAAAATCATAACAACAAAGACGAACGAGATTGCTCATGATTCATTAATCATTATTCCGAAATGTTGCGTATTAGCAACGTATTCGTACGAATTGACTATCGGTTGTTTATCGTTTTTTATCTTATTTTGATGAATTTTACGATTTAGAAAATAATTTTCTTCGAAATCCATTTTGATTTAATGGCTTTGAAGTATTTGACGAGTAAACGATTAATTAATCATTTAATAAGTTCATTACAAAGTACAAATGTATTTGTATGTATGTACTTGTACAAATTGTAAAGAATGAAAATTATATACAGTAAATAAGAAACGGTACGGTATGGTAGTATACCATGTACTTGCAATTCTGCAATCTGCATGCATATTTCTTTCTCTGACGCTCTCACAATTGAAAAATGACTGTAATCTTGAATTCTTATTTCTTCCAAATTAAATATCATCTTGAAGCAACAATAATGATAAAATTTCCTCATTGTAGCTATGCGTAATTAAACATCACAATTTCTATTCAAGAACACGATCTAATACAAGAATCTCTACCACTGCCAAAAAATCTTCAAAAAGTAGATACCGTACATCTACATAATAATGATAAATGTACAGTAAGTATGAGCAAATTGTATAAATAATGTGAAAAATGATAACGAACAGACATTGAACCAAAATGATTTGGCGAAGCGAATATTATATTACATTCCTTGGAAAATCTGCGCATCAAGAGTTCACTAACTATATTGAAAAAGCTCGCAAACTACGGCTTCTCTTTTTCGCTCGATGTTCGATATTAATAAAATATAAAATCTTCGTAAAAACTTTTTTTACACAATAAGATGCTGCAAAGTACACAATACATGAGCGGCACACATTTACAGCGTACAGCGTATTATGAATATTTATCGAACAACGGTGTAATAAGTATAATACTCGATATTGTACTCTGGAGCGCTATTTTAGGGACGTAACAATCACACTAACACAACCGGTGAAAAGTTCCAATACCACATCTCAGCTCTACCTCAAATCTACCTCGTTCTGTATAAAGAGGTATACTATGTCACGAATGGAAAAAATCGTAAGAAAATATGTTATTGAAACAGGATCAAAAAAGTTAACGAAGTTACCATCGAACATAAAAAGCCACTGAATAAGCGCCTATTCAACAACGAATAAAAATCGTAGTCAAATTCGATTAGCTTTATTAAAAAAAGAAAGAAAAAAAATGAAAAAATCGAGCAAGTTACACGAAATAGCACACAACTCGTCGTCTCACCTTATTAACATTCGAATCACCGCAAATTGTATTCGAAATTGAAGATAATAGAAAAATAAAAGTTATTTCGGCTTAATCCTTTCTTTTTTCTTTTTACCTCGAACAATGAATATTATTGTTCGCATTGAAGTAATGAAATTTTATATTTAATTTATAAGCAACGTTACAATGGCTGACTTGAAAATATAATTGATGAATGATTTTAAATATATACGAGAAGAATTTCACGCGGTCGCTTCGTTTTCTTCCGTTTCATTGTTTTCTATTTTACCCTCTTTTATGATTTTATTTATTTTAATCCAGAATTTGTATCTTTCTTCGTTTATATAGCCGTTACACATTTTGATATTTTCGTGTATTTGCAAATAGCAAGGCTGTTCTTTGCTGAAAGCATTCCAATTCACGTTCACATTGCTTCCGTTTGGATTTCTGTAAAATGAAAATGGCATGTGTGTCAAGTACAGCAGGCTTTTAATGTTTTCAAAATTAAATCGTCGCGTAAAAGAGAAACGCGACTTGGTGAAAAAAAAATATCCATTAATGCGTTTAACATAATTACTTTTTTTTTCTAACGTCATAAAAGCCGTAGAACGTATGTAGCTTTTGATGTTACCAAAGTACGCTGTAGTATACGTATCGTAGTAGGTACTAGGTAGGTACTGTAATAAACGATATCGGGATTGCGTCGAATATTTCATCGAATTATACTAATAAGATTTCTTTTCAATAAATGCGAGCACACACATCATACGAGATAAATTCCACGTATATTATGTATTTACCGGCGTAATACGGTCACTGGTAAAAGACCGGATTCGCGCAACGCCGCGTAATACGCCATTTTTCTAATAAAATATTTAAAACGGAATAAATTATCCGAGCACGGTATATTTTTTTGCGCCGTCATTCTGTCATTGACGGTTTTCAAATGTTTTTGAACGTTAATCAAGCGTGTCAGCGAAACGATAGGGTTACCTTTGCAGAGAATTTTTTTCCCTTGCAAAAGGACTTTGCTTTGCCGATCGGTTTATACTCGTCTCTCGAGCCGATATATTAGAGGGGTTCTTTAATGAAGTAAATTTCAACTCGATGTTGTCGTTCTCAAGAGAAATACGCGTCGGCGGCAAGAAGACGAGCAACTTGTGGGGCCAAAGTTAGGGAGAGTAATCATCTTTTGGTATATTTTCAAAGCGAAACAACCAAAATCGCGTAATTCTATGATCAGCGATTTTTCAAAGCGCTTTTTTACACTTTTAACAAGTTCGTATCTTTCTTCGAGTCGAATTTTTCCAAATTCCACGCCGAAAAAAAAACCTCTACAAATGTTCATTTCTCCAAACACAAACGCGTATCATTCGCGTAGTGGCAATTCTTTCACGTTGTCGACGACGATGAAGATGGCGTATTAAACCAAAGCTGTACGCGTAAAAGACGCCGCATAAATATTTGAAAAGCAGCACGATTTATTGGAAGATGCGCCCGCTTGGGCATTTTCACCGAATACTTGTTACATTTACGAATAAGAATCTTCGCGAAGTGGTACACCACTTGTGAAATATTTCTTTTGCAAAGCGTCTTCGTTGAAATTTATTTTTGTGGCCGTTACTTTGGCGCGGCTTTGGTTAATTTGAAAACGTAGCAGAAGGTGTTCTTTGTTTTATATTTATTCGAATGGCGAAATGTCGCATCTTTCTCGGCGAGTAGTACTAGCAAAAAGCTCATTCAGAAATTTCGTTCTCGTTGCACGAGTCGACGACTCGACGTTATCCCATTCAACTAACAATACCTAAGTATTTAACAAACGTACCCTTGTTTAATGAAATTACAAAACAATGCGCTCAGGTTTTTAATAACTTTGATATCCCTTTTGCTCGAGAATCGGCTGGCGATGTCGTTTTTGAAGGGCATCAAGTATCCTAGAATGTCGTCGTGAGTCGGCCCTGTAATAAAATGTCAGTTTTAAGTCGCTCGCATCACTTAACCGTTTTGTAATGTAATCCACGCATCAGCACCATCCAATAATCTCGTAATCACTGGGTAATATTTTTTGTAACAATTCAGAGGTCCTTCGTACAAGAAGTGGAACACATAAACCGGCCATTTATCCGAGACCTCTTCGAAGTTATTAAGATCGTAAAACGTCCTCAACCATATGACATCGGTGTAAAGCTAAAATATACCAATCAACATTACGTATAAGTGAAACAAAATATCGCCTTAAAAAAACCCAGCTACGCTTACGTCCATTGTTTCTTTTCCCGAATTGAAATCTATATCTTTGTTCTTGAAATAAAATAACTTGATCATATCGGCGACCTCAGGTAGGATTTTATCATTAATCATAGGTAACAATCGTCCAATGCAAGCGGTGAAATCTTCTCTTAAATGATTCATGACAAAGGGATCTTGACCAAGGTAATTTAAAGCGAATTAAAAAGCGTTAATTGTCCACTCGTTACAAACAGATTGATCGATGTACCCAAATAAAACGCGAACATTCCCTCTTTCCACATTAATCCCGTCAACGTCGGAACTTTCAAAGCATTTGATAATAAATCAGTTGCTTGAGACTTGATGATCGCTCCTTCGTCGGTGGTTTCGATCGATGGCATGAACGGCAGCACCAACACATCTCCTCCGTTTTCCTATACGAGAAAATTTCCCATCAAATAAAATTCCAGTGATTTGAAACGCCTCGTAAGTGCGTTGAAAACCAGTTTTAACCATTTTCGAGATAACTTAATCGGGGTCGTTTGAAGAGGTCGCGTAATTTTGAACCAGTAGGTACGACGTGTTTTCAATGAGCGAAAACCTGTCAAAAACCAGTTCAACGGGTTTTCAACGCCACTTGGTGTGGTTACTTGTCAAGGTTATTCGTGCTATAGCGATGTTTCACGTAAATTCGTAAAGTTTGGAAATGTATAGGACAATTTTGCCACATTTAGAAGGTATTTACTCGTAATTTTCTCTTTTCTTTTCATTATTCTCGTAATACAATTTAATATTTTAATACACAAAAAAAAAACTCGAAATATTAGAAACACCGAAACTAGGTCAAATACAAGCGGAAGCAATGAATTCGATAAGGTTGAAGGGGAAATTCGAAAATATGCAAATTACGCTGCTTAAATTGAGACAGGTAGTAACGCAGAAAAACATTTCAAGGTAAAATAAAAAGGGGCTACTCTTTGACCCGAAATTTAGCACTTAACATCAAAGCACGCCGCATATACGTTTAATTATTCGAATAATAAAATTTCATTATTCAAATTACTATCTTTTCGGCGAATAAATTAAAGATTAAAGTGAAAACGGAGCACATAGCAGCCGCAGATGTTACCAATTGCAGGTATTTATGGTAGGCGGCCAATCCTTCGACTAATTCGTCGGCTGGTACGTTTTTCAGGAATTTCAAAAGACCTTCTTTACTTTTTCCTCTGTATCCCAGACGGTGACCAAATTCAAAAGCTCTTTCAAGAGGTTTCGAAACAGCCGGACGTATCAAACAGTTTCCGCTCAATAAGATAAGTTTATGGAATAAATTTTGGTCTGTAAACACGCAACCGAAATTAGTCGTGGAAATGGTTAAATGGAAGCGCACGCAAGACGGCAGAGGCGGACCTTTGGTGAGTGGCGATACAGATAAAAAATGCAAAATCGCAGCACCGGAGCTGTTACCACCGGCCGTGATGTCATTGGGATTTCCACCAAAACATTCAATATTCTCTTTGACCCATTGAAACGCCATTATTAGATCTTTAATGCCGACATTTCCCGGACACTCTGGTAATCCTAAATCCAAGAACCCTGTCGAATAAAACGTAAACGCCTCGTTAACAGACACGTGGAGTCGATAAAAGAGGCGATTTTTTTCAACTTGCTCGTCACGTCGTCGGTGCGTAACCCGAAATGGCGGCGACGTCGGCGAGTAATTGAAGCGTTCAATTTTTATTAAACGCCCGACGTTGCGTTATTTTACCTAAAACATGGAGCCGGTAGTTTATGGTGACAACGATTATTTCATGAGGTAGAAGGTAATCCGGCGAGAAATAATTTGACGAGCCGGAAAAGTATGTGAACAATCCTCCGTGTACGAATACCAAAACTGGCTTCAACGAATCGTTGTCTTCGGTCTGAAAATAAATTTAATATTTTACCAGCCAGCTCGGCGGCCGTTTACACGTTTACGGATTTTTTCCTCTTTTTTTCCATTTTATTAAAACCATGCACGCTTCGCAGAGCCAAGCCTGTTCCTGGTTAATCAATTACAAACACGCCGAAAAAGGTATCCGCATACATGTTTGGTAATTTTCAAAACACACGTGACGCGCGCAAACTCGACGAAAATTTGAATATTTTCTGGGCACCGTGGAGCCGTGTTGCTCGGGCCTTCGGATGCGTGAAATAACACGCAATGTACCTACCACCTAGCTATCTACCTATCTACGGCCAAAATCTACCCAAGTACCTGCGCCTCACTTTTACCCCTACACCGTGTACCGTGTATATACGTTTTATTGATCACACATAACGCCACCGTACGTACACACCCCGTTAATAATTTATTCGCGTTTAATTGTAATAAGAATCCGATGAATTATAAATCTGGTACTTAATCAAAGTCTCATTTACACCGGATGTCGACGTCGGGAGCGCGTCTCTTGTTTCGCGTCTGTTATTTCGAAAACCCATTCGACTCGACGAGAATATTAATTCGGGCGGGTTTATCGTTATGGTGTTACGTCTATCGTCCGATACTTCCATATAGTTTCATCTATTAATTGCATTTCGATATTAAGGGTCGAAAGATTTAATTTCCACTTAAAGCGCTAATCCTTTCCGCCTTGTCTTTGGATAACAAGCAGCTTCGCGTGATATTGCCGCATTCGTTGGCAGGTAACGATAAAAAATTTGTCATATCAAGACTCTTCGCGACGTAAAAACCACCAAATTCCGTGTTTTACGATTTTCGACATTTTTCTCATTTTAAAGGCTTAACGCCGCCGTCTTTTAACCTTAAATGCCGCGCGCAATCACAGAACAAAATGTCATTTGAACTTTATACGCGTTACGTAGCTTTTTTTTTGGTATTTTTTTTTCTTTCTACATGTTCGTTCGTTCTTTTTAAGACGAAAACATCGTTTTTTTTTTCATACCACCTTTTTTCTAAGCAAATTACCAAAGAAGAAAAAATTGCGATGAGCGAAAATTACGGTACATTCTGCGACAAAAAAGAATCGTATTTTTGTTCGCGAAGAAATAATTTCCAAAGTAATTAATTCGTTCATTTATTTTATTGCTTTTTTCTTTCTTTTTTCAACTTGAAAAATGGGTCAGAAAATAAACGTCTCGAGCATTCCTTGACACTAAATTTACGATGAATCTATATACCGCGTGTACCGGTCAAGGCTTTCGAATCTTGAATTTGTGACAAAACCACCCGAACTGTTTGTTTAAAGATTTTTCGGCCGTTAAAATTCTAAAACGCGAAGATGTTCCGAGAATGGTAATTTCCCTATACTTTCGCGACATGCTGTTAAATCCTGTTCAGAGACTATAGGCAGGTAAGCATAAGCGACTTTAATCATATTTAGGTAGGAGGCGGGTGACATCGAGAAACCTTCACGACCAAAATTTCAGCTCCCCCCCTTTTCGAAAAATAATTTTTTTTATTGGAAATCTGATAGGAATTTTTTTCTTTAATAATGAAGAACCGATTTAATTAAAATTTTACTATATGATGAACCCTTAAAAGAGCCTTCCACGAAAAAATCAACAACCCCCCACTTAAGACGTATTTTCACCAACTTGAAAAATAAAGACTCCACATCTCTCACAAAGTTTCTCCGATAGTTTCTGCAGGTTTGGTAATTTCACCAACGAGTAGGTACACTTTTTTGTATTCCAAGCAAAACCCCTAAAACTATTAACTCCCCGAATTAATTAAAAATATGGAAAAATTCACTAAGCCGAGCGGAAAATTCACCCGGCGAATAAACCTCGATTATTTTTTCGTCAGATCATTCCCTTTGAAAAATTCTCAAAAACGAGTTTAAACGAGGAAAGAAAGTCATCGCAGCGCGAAATTACATCAAATAACTATGTCTCGAAGGTTTGAAAACTAATTCCGGTAAAATTAACCGAACTCCAATCGGCGTTGTGAAATTCGAGGCGGCGAAAAATAAAACACTACGTTGGAACGGTCGTGCCGAAAAAAAAAACCTCAACTTGGAAGCTTTCGCGTACACGAAGGGAAATTTCTATCGTCGACACGGTTTTAGCGATAATGAGATTCGCGTTTCGAGTATAGGGAAAATAAGGAGCTTAATTTTTGTAAAATAAACTCGATAAAATGACAATAAAGTGTAAATTACGCGATCGACGTCGACGATGAAAAATAACAAACAAGCCATCAACACGGTAATAATGAGATGAAATTGAAATACCGCCTCAATACGTATTACGTATAACGTATTAACCCGAATGAATTAGGCCTATATAAAAATCGTGTAACCCTTGATAATGGCTTTTGGGCGATTGCCTTCGCATGGCGTGGCATTCGCAAAACGCGTTATTTAAACGGACTCCTTTTTTTTTCGCGAATATCTCCGGCATGGCGATGAGATTTTGCGAAAATTCAAAACATTCAGAATCGCAGGTCTATAACGAAGGGGAATTGATTAGCCATACAATATACACGTCGTAACATCATCGCGTTTTTTATCCACCCTTTTAATGGCTTTCCATAAGGTGAAATTTTTCACAGCTTTTCGAAGGCCGAGGAATCCCATTCATTAACAAGTTTATCTTTCGCGTTGAAGCGTAAAAACGAGACAACTTTTTTAATTAACGCGCTGACGAATTTTTCTCACCCTCTACCACGCGCTACCGCGAAAACTGCGAATTAATTTAATTACTTAATTAAGGTTAAGTGTCAATTTCAAAAGCCCGGCTCGGCGTATTAATTGTTTTTCCATGGCGCCGGATATACTACACCCGACAGGATTATCTGTAGTATACCTATAAACATCGGGGTTACGAAATCCGAGTGTTTTTGGCACTCGAGAAACACCGATACGCCCCGATAGCGCTGGAAAATACCGAGATATACGCGCGCACACACACGCACACATACACACCAGCTATCCACCTCGAAATCTCCATCGCCTTCTAAAACCGTTTATACACGTAAACTATTCTAATCTAAGCGTAAGATATACCGTAACGGCGAAATTAAATTCTGTACCTTTGGCACGTAAACATTTACATATAAACAATCTTCGCTTCCGATTGTGCCAGGACGAGATCTACTCATTTGTATACAATCGTCTCCCTCCAATGTCGCGTCAAATTCTTCTTCGAGATCGTCCGGTTTTTGAGGTGGCTGTCGAATGTGAAATTCAATTAGATCGGTATCTCGTGCCGGATCTCGAAATCGTAATCATTGCCAAATGCCATTGGTATCGATCAAAATACACGATACATATACCAGTTATCCCAATTAATTTCATATGAAGCAACATTAACTGCACATGTGCAATGAGATTTGCAGTCAGCGAAATTACAAGGCGAGATTTCATAGCATGGAGGATCATTAGTATCACGTGCTACAAATGGTTAAATATTACAAAAAACTCGTAGCGGTTGTGTCAGCGTAAGTTATCGCCCTTTACTTGCTCCACTTGAAAACCACCAACAAAAGAGTATTTAAAGTTACAGGGTTCAAAATTTGCAGGCGTATCGTTATGCAGAATTTTTAACGTTGAGTAACTAAACTACTATGGCAAACAACGTAGATAGAAGAAAACTACATTTGAGTTGTTTTTTTTCAGAGCTTTTAAAGCTCAGTAAAATCAATTATTATCGTATTTGCCTTAAATTTGAAAATAAACAAGGTACGACGTTTGTAAAACGAGCTTAGCTCGATAAATTTCAAACTTGGGAGAAACATAGTAATAACTAATTTTGTAAATTGAAAAAAAAAGTTCAAAAAAGGTCTCACGATATTTTCATCTATCTGCAATATTAACGAAAATGCAAGTACCGAAAAATATAAATTTGCCACGTACCACTTGACGCCTTCAAATTTCAAAGCTGGTAAACCATCGTACACGTGCGTAGCTCGATTTGCGATACTTTTCAGTAAAAGGTGGTGAACTAAGGGCACACACGGTATGATAATTGAACATAAACTTGAATTTGAAGATGCCAAAAAGGTCCGTACGTTGTTAGTAACTAATCTGAAAGTTTCCTAAGCTTGTGTACCTTTTTGTACAGATCCAACGACTGGCATTATTTCGCATGTTGAAATGCTCGACATAGCGTTGATCTTCGACGGTGCCGTAAGATTACCACTTTGTATCTCTATTTTTCACGCGTATAAAACCAAACCTCGCGTATGTTAATATGTACGATAAGGAACAAATTTGCACAATAGTCGCAACAAAGAAAGGTATTATAAGTTTTGGGGTAAAGAGCACCAAGTAACTTTTCGCCATACCCCTTTAAGTCGCAAAATTAAACGTTTCTCGGTTAAATTACTATCTCATTTGAAACACATTATGAGATAGTTTACACTCATTATTTGATAAGCGACCATAAAAATAAGATTAATGTGGCACGCCCTCGTATAATACTTAAAAATACCTACTTTATAAAAGGTTAACTTTTGTCACGGCTGATACAGCGTGTGAGGCGCCCTTTTAAACGCGCTTTTCAGCTTTTATTAACTTTCAAGAAAAGCTTAAATAATTTAACGAGCAGCCAGCGGAGTACGTGGAGCGCCTTAGCTGAGTGTGTTTTATTAAGCACCAGTCTGGCATTTTTCTCCTCCACCACACTGTTTAATTGACTCGCGAATACCCGTGAATTTTTCATAGCGCATTCGCCACCGCTGCCCTTAATTTTTAATACCGGTCCCCAGCACTTACCTGAAATCGTAAGTTACCGATTGGCGGCTTAGCGTATGGAATTCCCAAGTAGCTGAAATAAGGAAAGCCGCTAAGTTTGCAGGTGCTTTCAACACCGTTGATGGTGGTATTTTTCATTTTTACGATCATTTTCGTTACGCGTTCTTCGTTCCTTTTTTTAATATAATATCTCCAGCTAGAACATAAATTCGAAAAAAAAAAACGCTACATATAACGAGCTTCGATAATCACTTTACGCGTAAACGTTATAAATATGTCACGAGGTTATCCGAGCGTAGACAGCAGGACGAGATATCGCGATTATGGTCGCCCTATGTCGAGTACACTTAGCTTCGCTTTTCTACCGCAACAACCATCCGCCGCATCGATATCGATTACGAAAAATGGCCAAACCGATGGCAAAAACGGTATGCGACACGCCGCCTTAGCCCAAATCTTAGGTACACTTTCGCTTAAGAAAACGGCCCCGCTGTTGTCGCGTAACTAAGCCGAAGAACAAGTTGTACAAAGCTCTGTTCTCCAGCGATTTGAAATTCCTTTAGGTAAATTTATTCCGAAACTTTGTCGAGAGTTCAAATTCTATTTGTAAAGATCAATACTCGCTTGAAACGGATTTGAAAAGATTCGATGAGCGAGGAATATAGGCGTACACGCTGAACGCCGCCGTTTCGCAAATCATCGACACGCGTTTTCAACCGTTGGACATTAAAATTACCAATAATTCTAACTTTTCTTTTAATGGCTTTATATCTCTTTGGAAAACTCAACTCGTCCCTAGTATATTTCGAAAAGCTCCAACTTTATGGAACTCGTGCTGGACAGCGCTGGATTGTGTAAACTTTTCTTCGGGATTAAATTCGTTAAAAATTTACCCCTTTGAGGGAACCGAAGCAAAGAGGGGAAGGGGGAGTGAACAGAAGATCGCTCCTGTCTCATGATTGCTGATGGCCGATGTAAGTATTTCAATTGGACATACAAATGTGTCGTAGAATCGTAGACTACCTAACGGGTTTAAGTGTTTTTTAACCCCCGAATAATATAAATTTTTTTCAAAATTTTCACTAAGCGAGATCGTGGTAAAAAACTTGAAAAAAGGAAAAAAATCGACTTTTTCAACTCGAAAAAAATCGCAAAACCATCTTCGAATTATTTATAACAATACACGTTATATAGCAAAAGACCCAAAAATCGGTAGATTTCGAAAAAAAAATTGTTCAAGTAATGAATTCAAGCGCGCGCGCGGTCATCAACATTTTCCACTGTGCGTTAGCGTTTCGTTTATAACAACGCGCGACGCGCTGCATCGGTACGTTCGTTGCGTTATAACGTGAAACGTACACCTCGTCGTTTCATGCAATAACGTCCCTAACGGCGCGCGTTCTTGCAAACAAGACGCTAACGCACAGTGGAAAATGATGATGACCGCGCGCGCGCTTGAATTTATTACTGGAACAATTTTTTTCTCGAAATTTATCGATTTTTGGGTCTTTGGCTATATAACGTGTTTTGTTATAAATAATTCAAAGATGGTTTTGCGATTTTTTTCGAGTTAAAAAAGTCGATTTTTGTACGTTTATCCAGTTTTTCACCATGATCCCGCTTAGTGAAAATTAAAAAAAAATATTCATATTACGTATTTGAGGGTCAATATGGCACCTACCATCGAAGTTTCAAAATTTTCACTCAGCGGGGCCGTAGTTAAAAAAAAAAAAAAAAAAACAAGTTAAGAAACTTTTCGGCGGGGGTAAAATGATGGCGGGGGATTTTCCGATTTTTTACATGAAGGTCTACCACATAAGGCACATACCAAAATTTCAACCTCCCGTCTCTTATCGTTTTTGAGGAAAAATTTCCCATCTGTTTTTCGATTAGGAATTTTTTTCTCAAAAAGGAAGGGGTAAGGGTAGGAGTGTGAAATTTTGGTCATGAACGTATCTCAACAATACCTGACTATCACTTTAATTTCAATTTTTTTGAACAAAAAGACCGAATCGGCCTGCTTACCCGGTTATGGCCTTTCCGAACTACGCACTGCTTTTGGATATCAAGTACTCCGATGCGGAGGTTATTTTACGAATTTTTAGAATCCAGAGTTTCATGTAATCTTTCAGCCCTCCTCCCTTTCGTTTTGAAAAAACCATAATCTGTCGGAATATATTTTATGGCATGCGTTGAAAATGACGAACCGCTATTTATGGAATACTCATGTTGGGGCGTCTCTGTGATCACCCGAGTTTCAAAACTTATTAGATTTCAGTAACTAATTAACGAGAAAATTCCCACATAATATATTTCACGCCGCTCCCATTCCCCTCTATCGTCTGAACCTCCCGAAAACTATACACCAACCGCGAGTAAATTTCAACGAAAGTTATACAGAGTGCGAAACTTCAAGTTCTACCGGCGTTATAAATATCTTCGACATAAAAGCTACTCGCAACGACATTAAAAAGAATTTCCACAACTGTCGAGTGAATTGGAAACCTTGGGGGCACCTTTAGGTCACGCTTGTGCGTACTATTTACCCGTAATATACTCTGATACGTGGAATGATTACATTTGAAAGCGTCACCCATGGGATACACCGATACGTATACGCTTTCGAACACACGAAGCCATTTTTTTCAGCAATTTTTCACCGTGTACGACCTTGACTGCGGGCATGTTCCGCAACAAACCGAGAGATAGGAAAAAAATCGCTATTATTTTAAATTTCAAAGGATTTCGGTTAATTTGCGCGAAACGGACAGGACGTCCTTTATCCAGCAACGTCGGAAATTGCACTTTTAATATTAATACTCGCGTCCACGTTTACGTGTCATTCGGCCATTACGTGAAATTATCGCGTCGTCGCACCTCCGGACGCAAAAGTTGAAAAATTAACGCCACCGAAGGACGATATGAAAAGCGTGTAAATCACGTAACGAGAAATACGATTAATACGAAAAATCGTATAGTTCGTTTAAAAACAAAATGTAATCAAAAAATCATCCTCACCTAGCTTACGTGTCTTTTGCTGGCTGCAAATTGAAAAGTTTACGTTCTGGTTTGACTTTGCGATACGAACTACAACCGAAGAGTTTTCTTTTACGTCGATATCTCTAAAATATTAGAAATACTGCGACGATAAGGTATAACTATGTTGACGTGTAACCTTTATCGCTAATAACCGGAGCGAATGTCGAAGAAGGACGATATGAAACGCAAAAAGCACATCGGCTTATCCTGCGGTATTGTGGAGTCATTTAAAAAGAAAATTCCTCTTGAAGAAATTACCCAAAATAAACGATATCTTAATCACCCGAGACAACATCAATTTAACGTGTAAGCCGCTTCAACGAAAATCAAACTCGGTGTATATCAAAATATTCGCGTTGATGAATTAACCTTTCGCAAATCGTAAATAGACGCGAGCAACTCAGCCAACTTCTCGAATCGCATGTCAAAGAAGTTTCTTCAAAGATGATTTCTCCTTCGGGTACAAACTTTTCCTGTTGTACGAGCCGGGCTCGTAATTAGCTATTTTTCCACCTCGTAAATGAGATTCCTCAAGGGAGGGTTTAACATTTCGAGTAACCTACATACGAAGAGAATTAGAAACCTTGAAAAAATACGTTTTCCAGCCAAGAAATTTTCCAGCGTTTCCAATACGAAAAATTGCTTCCGCTTTAAAAAGCAAACCTATGTACGAGTATTTAAAACGTTGAAACGAATCCGGCGTAAAAAACGTCAACGAACGACGTTTTCTTTCGAGCTAAGTAAATTTATGAAACGTTGTTTAGACGGATGATAAAACTTTTTTTTGCGCTTTTTCGGTGACCTATTTCGGGTAAACATCGGTAAACAAACGACACGGGAATGCGCTTAACGAAAAATAAATTCTAGCTGGAAATCGCACCCGGTATTAACGGTCTTATATAGTTTTGCCAAGTCTCACCAGTAGTCGTGGCTGATTAGAGGGATAACCGTTTTTAATACAAATTGCTCGGTAATCTCGCAAATCGTGTCTGCTTCGGATGAATGTTTATGGCGAGATTAGCCGGTGTTCAACCGCGCTAACGATGTACTACGAAAAAGTTTATATCAACGTTTCGCCTGTCACTTGATATATTTCGTTAGTGCTTGTAGCGATTTCAAGTTCGCCGCAAACTTATCAACTTACAAATTGAGGTGGCATTTTTACGCGAACCGTAGCTCCCTCCGCTAAGCTTGCACAATTGGTAAAAAACTTCTAAGGAGAATGTCTCGCTGTAGAAGGCGCTCATTTGTTTCAATTCACACGTACATTGGAGCGTCGAAGGGTTCGAATATTTGCGAAGACTTACTGGGGATGGAAAGGAAACCAAAGGTATTTTTCCACCTCCATAAAATTCAAATTCAAAAAGGAGTGTACTAAATTCATTTTCATGACTAAAATTGGGGGCAGACACTGCCCCCCCCAAGAAATCAAGAATAATTCCCTCAGTGACGAGTGATTCATCGGAGTATGGGTGTGAGTGTGGAAGTGCGTGTATGTGCGAGTGTGAATGGATGTATGGACTCCGAACGAGTCTCCGGGCACAAAGTTAATTGGCTCAGAACGAGCGGGGGATGGATTTTGAAGGTGGGTGTGGTGTTGGTCCCTCCGAGCAGGCCAGCACAGGGAACGTTCGGACCAAACACCTTTTTTTTGTTTTTCTTTGGTGCTTTTTTTTTTTGGTTTCTCCTTAATTATGTAGTTATTACTTTAAATTTAAACTTTTTAAAAATTTGTTTTTCAATATTTTTTCTTTTACTTTTACGTGATATACAGTTTCTATTTTTATTTTTATTATTAATCAAAATTGTACCTAATCATCTCGTTATTAAAAAACTAGTCGAACCTACCCGTCCTATGGACGGGCTATACGATTTTGTTAATATAAACCATATAAACCATTTGAAAGCGGTTTATATTTTAATAATCCTTGTTGAAAATAATGTACCTATTAATCGGAAATGCCAAATTTTTCGTCAAATGGGCTCGAACGGACCCGAACGGACCCGAAAGGACCCAAAACGGACCAAGACTGACCCGAAACGGACCGAACCGACCCAAACCGACCCAAAACTGACCGAATCGACCAATACGGACCCGAAACAGACCGAACTGACCCGACCCAAACGGACCCAAACCAACCCAAACGAACCCGAACCGACTCAAATGGGCTGGAACAGACCCACAACGGACCAAACGTACCCAAACGGACCCGAACTGATCCACACGGACCCGAACCGACCCAAACGGACCCGAACCGACTCAAATGGGCTCGAACGGAACCGAACCGACTCAAATGGGCTTGAACGGACCCAAACCGACTCATATGGGCTCGAACCAATCAATAGAGCCAAAGTTGTAGAGCGGAAAATTTGCCAACTGCTGAGCAGGATCGCGAGTTATACGCGAAAAACGGTAACGCGAAATTTCCTCACAACTTTTCCTCCGTTTCACATAATC
>QBDW01005504.1:0-45104 GCA_003261595.1 Maconellicoccus hirsutus | reverse complement strand
TCATATGGGCTCAAACCAATCAATAGAGCCAAAGTTGTAGAGCGGAAAATTTGCCAACTGCTGAGCAGGATCGCGAGTTATACGTGAAAAACGGTAACGCGAAATTTCCTCACAACTTTTCCTCCGTTTCACATAATCAAAGTTGTAGAGCGTAAAACTTGCTACAACCCATTAACGATTTGTTTTTTCGTAGATCGCTAAGATCGCTAGATATTCGCAGAAAAACGATTTTGCGAAAAATCCTGGCTTCTGATTGGTCAAACGTCGCAGAGCTTTTGGCTTGAATCGGCTTGAATCGGCTTAAACTGGCTTGAATCGGCTTGAATTGGCTTGAATCGGCTTGCATTAACTTTTCGCGAATGTTTTATGCCATTTTAATTGATGCGCAGTCAAAGGAAACACCACTCCTCTTTATATATTAGATTAGATTAGAAGATTAGACTAGAAGATTTCTGCTATCGACTTAATTATCAATATTTAGGTAATCGATTTCAATATCGATATTTCAATTATCAATTTAGTTTTTTTATTGGGAAAAAATTTCAAAAAACTGAATTTAAGAAAGATGAATATTAGAAATAAAATTTTACATATTAATTCGATAAATTAGTTTTTTTTGCAAACGTAGCAGGGATCTTTTTCTTTCGAAATTCCCGAAACGTGTAATTGAATATAGCGAGAATTACAATAAAGCACTCTTCGCTTATAGATTTCAAAGCAGGGATAAATTTACACGTAAACAAAATTCTATCTAGTCGAGGAGGCGTTAAATTTACAAAATTATCGTACACGTGCCTATCATTTAAAGCGGTAACTCTTCGGTCCCCTGCCGTTTATATTGGGCAAGTCGTTGAGAAAAAAAAGTTTGGTAGTTCTTGAATTGTTGAAAGTTCTTAGAAAACTATTTCCCCGATGCTGTTGGTTTTACTAATAACTTTTTTTGCCTTTGCGGTTCGTTCTCGCTATGGTCATAAATGTTTTAAAACTTTTGTATCGGTATGGTTTTGCGAAAGCCAATTCGTAGAATTTACGTGCGAATGAGAGCTACATAGCGTGGTGTTCTATTGGTATCCAAGATGTATTGTAAAATGGGATAATTTCGGGAACAATCGTCGTCGGTGAGTTTGAGCAATTTGGTGTATTTTATGGGGTGAAATAATCTTGGTAATTTTTTTAGTCGATATTTTGATCAAGTAGGTAGCACTGGTTTCTATAGAAATTTAAAAAAATTAGTTCTTTTGGAAAAATCTCATAGAAAGAGTATCAACGTCAATGCAGCGGCGTATTCTGTGTCAAAGCAAGTTAAAAAATTGCACGTGTAGAAAATCATCGATAATCGAGTAATTAACCGCGACGAGGACGAAAGCGGAAGAGAAGCCTGCGAAGAAAAGTCAAACGAAAAATACTAGTTACACGTAATTAAGAATTTTCAGCTGGGAAGATGCGCGTCGCGGCGGAGCGATTCGTCGACGCTCGGGAACTTCTCGAATACAATCTGTTGGTGTGTGTTTCAAAAACACCAGTGTTTTCTCGAAGTCTGTTCGTGACGGTTTTAGATTGGTTCGCGTTTTCGACTGGTGTGTTTCGTATTTCGGGGAATTTTTTCGAGCGTGTTTCGTCTGTGTGGAATGATGATTCGGAATGTGAGGAGGATCGATGAGATTTAAAAAATGATTTTTTTTCGGTGATAATTTTCTCGACTTGTTTTTCGGGTGTTTTGAAGACCAGCCGAAGGATTGTTGAGTTTTCGAAGGTTTGATCGATCATGATATGGATTTTGTTAGGTAAGTGATCTTGTGATTTTTTTTGCATAAAAGAGCCTAGATTGAGATGTTGTGTGACTGTGAAAAATTTTTTAGACGATTTTAACGTGTGTTGAAAAATTTGGTGTTTTGAAAAAGAGTAAATTTTCGGTATTGAAATTTTTAAAAATTTTTCTGTTTACGTGAAAAGGTCGGTTATTCTAAAATAGAAATAATAACTTCGTTAGGAATTCAATAACGAAGAGAATTGAATAAAAAGCATGTTCAAGATAACAAATTTCACTTTATCGAAAGCTCAGCGACGATTAATGAAGCGATGATGATTTGTATGTTACATTTTGTACGTGTATATACATGTGAGCAGGTTTTAGCACGAGCTAGCGACATCAGCAAACATATAAATCGGGTTTTGGTTGCCATAAGGCATACGTTTTGATAAGCTCTCATTATCTAAATAAACCTTACATATGTTTCCTTTCAAATACTCATACATAATGCAAGATAAATAATACACATCGACGTGTTTCCACAATTCAAAGGGCACGTTTCAATTTTACCAAAATTACCGTTGCCATGTTGAGCACATTATGGAAAAGATTACCAATACTAGCGTAGGTGTGTGTGTGTAGTTAATATTGTAAAGCTTATCGATATTTCGACGGTATCTCGAAGCTCATCCGTGAAGGACAACCTTTGCGAGTTTTCCAGAAATGGCGATAAAAAATGAAATTGGTGATTTTGAATATTTTTTAAAATTAAAATCACGATGCCAAAAATTTCAGCTTTTATGATAGTTGAATCTATAATTGTATCGTTTAAGTGTGTGGCAAGAGAAGGAGGGGGTCTGATATGAAGTTGGATGGACTCTAGACGAAAACTGTTGAACTAGAATTGTGAGGAGTTCACAGAGGAAGATTTTTTGTCGGTACATTTTTTTCATATCTTTTCTTAAATTTGAGTTATTTGCAAAAAATCTTATTTTCCCTGTTTTTGTCTCAAAAGAAAGATCTCTTATGGAAGCGAATTTTATGGACCAAGGCTTACTCAAGGGTAAATTATGTTGAAACAAAAATTGTAGGAAATTAAAGGAAGAAAATTTTTGAATATTAATTTTTTTTCGTTCCTCCTAAATTTTTTGACATATCAGGGGGAAACCTTATTTTGGGGCTTGAGAAAAATTTATAAAAAGCATCAGGACTATCGATTTCCTATTAGATATTTTTTTGTAAAAATTGCAATGTTGGCTAATTTTTCTTGAGGAAGAGAATTGCAATTTTTCTAGAGGTTTCATGTTGTAAAAAAAAAAAAAATTAGTTTTAAATTGCCAAAAAAAATTATATACTCATGTGAAAACTGATGAATGAAGAGCTCAATGCGAAATTAGTTGAGGAAAATTTTCAAAATTATTAAAAATATCTCTAAAAATGATGACGAAACGAACTCCACCAAAAGTACGGCTTCTAGTCTCTTGTAAAACATCGGCGAATCTACGAAACGCGTTTCAACACGAAAAAGGAATTAAAATTCGGTTCGTCACGTCGTATAATCCGGTCGGGTAATCCTGTCGAGAGGCTTGTGCGAGTACCCGTCATGAATTACGTATTCGCGTTAATTCCACGAAATCGCGAAGATCGTCGGGGTCGCGAGCGGAGCGATGTAAATGAGGCGTTAAATTCGTATATCTCCCTCGGGCTGAACTAGCCACCGAGCGAATTTGCGGACGATTTGGAAAATTCGATGTTCAATTCTAAATTACCGCTAGAAGACGATATCGCTGAATTGGAGTATACAGCTACACGAGGAAGTGAATAAATCGTCGGTAATTTTACCACAATGAGGAAATCCAGATTATCGAGATCCTTCGAGCGTTTAAGATCGAGATAGCGAGTCATGTTTGTCAGTTGAAGCCATCACATTGTTCACCCTAATTGATAGCTCCAAATCGAAGATGAACTCAGATGTGCTAAACTCTACGAGTTGTCGAAAATTCGAAATTGATGAGTGTTTAATTAGAGTTTGGGGGTTAAGGGATGCTTTGAGTGCAAATTTCGTAATAACTAAATGTGTCGAAGAGTTACTAAGAAGGAATTTTTGTTAGAAGATTTTTTTTATAAAAACAAAATTTCAAATATGATGAGGTCTTTGAATTTTCAAAAAAATTCCAGAAATTAATAAACCAGCTAATTATTTCAAAAATTATTTTTTCTAAATATCTTTTTTCAAGTTATCAAAAAAAAATTTGGAAATCGAAAAAAAATTTTTTTAATTAATTTTTTTAGAAGTGGAGGGGGGATTTTGAGATAACGAGGGGTGAGCAATTTTTACGCGATGTAACTTACTTACTTTAAAAATTAATTCTGAACCATTTATGTGATTGCAAATTTTACTGTATTTCTGATATTTCTCATAAAAATATGAAAAAAATGCGATTTTTCCAATTTTTGGAGAACATTTTTTCAAATTTGAGAAGAGGGGTGGTTCCAAATTGAATTTGTGTAATGACCAAAGGTGTATCGAAAACATCAAAGAATAATTCTTATGAAATATTGTTTTTTGTGAAATCAATAAATGGGGCGTTACGCACGTTACGAACGTTGGGAGATGGGTCTTTGGAAAACAAGGGGACTAATAATGGCTACCGTCGTTTGAAATCCTCTGTTTAACGTGTAAAACAAAAATCAACCATTTTGTGCATTTAGTCGTTAATTTGGACATCACCTTTTTGGAATTTATTTCGATGAAATCCCTTGGTGAATTCTCGTTCGCGTGTAACTCGACATAAATTTGACAAATCGAAAGACAACTGAAGACGAAAAATGAAAGAATTAATTTCTTATACAAATCTTGCTGTTACTTTGGACGCGTCAAATTTGAAATTAGATAATAGAATTTTTTTCTCATTTTCTTCACCCTTAGAATCCACGTCGAATGAAAAATGACGCAGACAGCTGCAGCGTTTAATTAAAAGATAAAAAAGCGTTCATTCGAAGGCGTTTTAAGAAAAATTAACCTTAACGTTTTTACGGGCGTTTTACCGCGTCACGCGGACGCGACGCGAACACGGCCAAGATCCTAAAAGGTCATTTTGAGAAATGCCAGGCGTTTTTGTCATTTAGCGCGAAAACTTTTTATCAGCATCGACCTCTACACGCGAAAGAGCGAAAAACAGGCAGATAAATTTGGGGGAAAAAATTACGATATCGTCACGAAAACATCCTCGAATACGTTTAAAATATCCAACTTGTTTTGCCGATTTTTTTTCGCCAGTAAATGCCAAATTTGGCGCTATTTTAAATTAAAAATCTTTTTAAAAAGTCGAAAAGAAAAAGAATCTTACAGATATAAATTGTTAGCTTAGCAAATTTTCGAGCTTTATAGGCACCGTAATGTTTTGCTGTTTTATTGGCTCGATAATGTCGTCTTAAGTGTTATATCTTTTCTTTATTTTTACAGTTTTCGAATACGATTATAACTTCGGGAAAGTTTTACGCGCGTTGGAAGCTTAAGGTTGAGTTTTCGTCAATTACGATAACGCGGCGTGACCGAGACAGGTTTTTTAAAATGCGTATTTTCGTATTCACCCGTAAGACCTTTTGGAATAATGATTAACTCGCAATCAAGTTTTCGCGATGGCAAATGAAAGATGAAAATTTTCGCGTGTAAACGTTTTACGTCGTGTGCTCTTTTATTCCAACGTAATTGTCGTTTTCTTCTACCTTTTGTCTACAACTTGGCGTACTTTCGACGATAAGAAAAGGGCGATTTTCACTGTTCGAAATATTGAAAAAGCCTGCGAACTTATGTCGTGCTTTTTCCATGATTCGAAGTTGTAAAACGAAAGTTTATTTTTCTCGAAGGACTAATAAGGATTTTTCTGCTTTCGACTTTTCGTTATGGGGCGAAATTAATCGTCGCTCGAGGGTATGCGAATTACATGGGTGATTTTTCGGCGTAGATTTAATAATCGTGATTTTGATTGCGCGAGAAGAATTATGTTCGGGCAATTTTTCATGAATTGGTAGCACTGTCGGAATACGTGACGTAATATTTATATTTTTTTAACAAGCGTATAAGCGTTCATTTTTTTATAATTTTAATTCGATTTTTTTTTTAGAACAGATTTTCTTCTAATGTGAAATTTGACTTTGTTGATGGGAGAGGGGGAGGGAGTGATTAAATTGAGAGGTTGTTTGGTGAAAAAGTGGTGCTTTTCAAAAAAAATTCGTTAGATATTTTGTCTGAATTTTTTTTTTTTGGAAGTAAATAAAAAGGAACCAATGACTTGAAAAAATTAACGTTTTCCCGTTGGTCAAAAATCCTCGCGAATTTTCTTTCATTTTACAATTCAAGTCGACGTAGGCGACGAAAAAATCATATCGTTGATTTTAAAAACCGTACATCTCTGTTAAGCTTCCCAAATATTTAAAACCTGCTCGCAAAAGGAAGAAAAGCGTGAAAAAGGAACCTCGACGTGTACGTAAATTTGTAAATTCCATAAAAAATATCGTTTAAGGGAGGATATCACGCAGAAGACGCGTACACTGTAAAGGCTACAAAATTTTACAATGTTATAAATAACACTTTAGTACAAAAGTAAACTATCAAGATGAGAGATAAAGTAATAAAATTTTAAAACCGTTCGACGAAAAATGAATCAATTTTTTAAATAAATTGAATTTCAAGCGTATTCCGCAGAGTGGAGTTTCAGCGGGAGATATTTCTCCTCTTGAAAGTGTATCCTCTTGTGCCAAAAAGTAGGCGGTTTTCAAGCTTTTAGAATTTTTCGAGTCGAGAACAAAAAATTTCTAGCGTAATAAATTTCAAAATTGAGGGAAAAATTTACGGTGTTATTAATCTTAATAAATTGACCTCGAAAATTTTTTAGACAAGTTGAAAATTTATCCGAGCGTTATTGAAAAAAAATTTTGCGCTTAAAATTTTTCCAACCTTGTTTTTTTGCTTGTACATGAAAATAACCATTAACACAAATCAACGTCTTTCGATTACACGGGAAAGTTTTAATGTAGAAAATTCCACCAGAAAGTCCTCTATTATTTCAGTTTTTTTCGTTTTTTCTTCGAGTTCGCCTACTGAAAATTATTTTGCTAAGCCCATCGAAGAGTTACACCTGCTGTAAAATTTCTACGCTTGTGAAATTCCTTTACTCGATGATCGTAAAATTCTATCGTCTTGAAAATTGCATAAGCTCGTTTATTATGGTCGTACTTCGTTTTGCCTTCATCTCGAGCGAGGGTGTTTTTCTCGAATTTTTTTACACAAGGGGGCAAAATTTTCCGTAGCGTGATGAATTTTTATGGCATTTTAGATTCGAAATCGATTTTCTGAATGGCTTATCACAATTATCATCACCCTACTAACTCGGCAAACCCTACTGGCTCCATTCTGAGACGTTGTGGCATTTTAAATTCCTCGAGTTGATTAGCCCAAAGACATAGCGAGGAGGTTTTGCTTATGAAAAGGTAAAATTTCCAATTTTCGAAATTGATTTTATTATTTTTTCATCTTGTCGACTCGATGAATTCGTCATACGACGACGAATTCTCCGCTTGTTGAATAAATCGACGAAGGTGCTCTAGATTGAGCAAATTTCGTCGAATTTTTTTCCTCCTATGTTTGAATTAAACGCGTGAAAAAAATTCAGTAAACTGTATGTAAATCGGTTTCGTTATGGATTTCAACTCCTCGTGCCAAATAAATTGGATTTCTGGAATTACGAACGCGTTTCGACGATGAAAATTTGCGGGTAAAAAATTGTCTTACGTTGCGTCACGTCGTCGTATTGTGTCTTTGTGGGGGAAAAAGGCGAAAAAATTAAGTTACGATCATTAAGGCGACATCACGTGTCTATATTTTTTCTCTTTCACGAAACGAACAACGTGTTTTTTCTGCACAAATCTAAATTAAGAAAAAAAAACTGTGAAATATCACGTTTTTTCTGTTTTTTCTTTCGAAATTATTTTTGTCAGCGTTATTTTTATTTATTCGATTATCGAAAAAGGACGATGGCATCGGCAACAATTAAAGTCCATTTTTTATCTACGAGCAACAACCTAAATATATGTTCGTTATACGCCATTAATACATTGTATCGAAATCAATTCAATTTTAGAGCCCTTGTCGTCGTAAATTTCACCCCCGAAATTATCAAAGACCTAGATATATATCCCAGTGAGAAAAAAAACTACCCCAAGACGCCTCCTTGAGCCAATCACCATCGAATGGAAATAACGAAGCGTTAAATTCCCCATCTCGTCGAGCTTAATCGTTACACCACCTTCGAGTCGAATTAATTACGTCCAAATACGCGATATTAGCGTTAGCAACCGGCGAAAAAACACCTCGTGGTTTCGCCGATTAATTATCGTTGACAAAATATTACATCGAGTGGCGCGACGTGGATTAAAACGAAATCGTTATGTGGTTGATTAATTTATAATTTTTATCGTTTTGTCTACCTCGCCATCGAATCGAGTGCAAATTAGGTGAAAAAAATTACATGTCACGCGCCCTTTACGAGCGCAAAAAAGGGATTAGGGATAACTTTAAGCGTCGATTGACGTATTCGGCCTGAGTCCGCCACGTACTATCGTCGAAAAGTTTCGAAAACTGATTTGTTTGGCGAAGTTAATTGAAAGCGGTGATGGTACTGTACGTGGCCGATTTGAAAAATCGACTTTTTATTATGCAAATACACATACTGATTGTGGTAGGTTTTTTCGTCGTTCTTTTTATACGACGTGATGTATTTCACATTGTTGATCTAGGGTTGCGTGTTTTTATCGTGTGAAATTCACCTTCTTCGATTGGAATTTTTTTCAACTTTTCTATTTTCTTTGGGAGGGTTGTAGATAAGAAAAATGGCGAATTTATGTATGAACATTGCAGTCATTTTCAGTTAAATGAAATAATTACTTATTCAAAAACAAATTGATAAAATGTATGGTCGAAGGATCATATTTTCATCCCATATACGCGAACATTATGAAGACCTGGTAGGCCAAAAACATGAAAAAATTCGAAAAACAACGAAAGACATCCGAGAAGGTAATTCATACTGAACAAGACAGACAAGTTTGTTCGTTAAGGTAAACAAAATGATGAGAGGGGGGGAGTACGTCGTTGACTGGTTTCCAATCAACGAACGACAACGGCTGGGTACCCCGGCTCTGCGCTATGCCTTCCTTGGTGCGTCTTGAGCGATATTCTTCCGCGGTTTCGCCAGGAAGCCTCTTTGTGGAGTTGGTTTTTACAGCTTTTTTAGGATCTGGTTCTTTGAACGGTTTTCGGTATGGCAATTTTTTGGCGCCAGCTCTTGTACGCGTGTTCGGATCTGAATCGTAGTCCGCGTCACCACTGGTGGCCGTGAACCTGCCTACAATAAAATCAAGAACTTTGTCCTTAACTAGACCTTGCACAACATCAGAGATGTTATCGGAAGGTTGATTTTCGCTATTGCAATCTATGCTACTGGTGCCACTACACAAGGGACCCCCGGTCCAGGCCTCCTTGCTGAAATAGGTCGGGAACTCGTCGACTATTGAGGATCCCGGACACGTAATCCACCCCGGAAGAGCCGGATCCGGGTGGACAACGCGTAACCCCCCATCCTCTAGGCCGGTCTATTGTAGAAAGAGTTGAAAGTACAGCTTGAGGTCTTGAGTCTGGTGGTGTAGAAGTTGTTGAGGTGATGATCTTGTCTGGAAGTTATTGCAACTATTGTACCTTCGGGGTGGTATAAATCCGAGTGTTTGGTCATGTGTGTACTAGAGGCGAGAGATATCTACGCCACATAGTTGGGATACACATAACCGAAAAGAAAAGAGGAATGAAGAGAAAGACTAAAAAAGAATAGACGGAAGACCTGCAGGGATAGAATCTGCAGGGGCATTGTCCGCGGCTGCTTATTCGTGAAAGTAACTTTCCTTATATCGCAGCTGACCTAAGATAAATCTTAGGCCGTTCCACTATCCGCAACCCGTGGACGCGCCGGATCCCTTGCCAAAGGCGTGGTACACCTGAGTGACCACCCGGTGGCTGGGTACCTCAACATACAACATTTTTCCAACTCCTGTTCCATTTTGTTAAGCACTCTTGATGGAGCGTTGTCTCTGATGGACATCCCATCTCTTTTAACGCATTCAAAACATTTGAACCTTGGTCAGTTGCAATCTATACTAAATTTTCACTGTAGTTTTGGTCTTCTTCCCGTCGACGTCGAAATCTTCCGTGAATAGTACATGACTGAAAAAACAAATTCAATATTTTTCAGTACAAATGAAATGTCACAATGAAATCTACTTCTTTATATTTTATTCATAATCAAAGAAACGAATGGTCAATGAATGGTAAAAGGGTTTGTCAATGTTCCTCTGTCCAGATGTCTGTTGTAGCTGAGCATAAACCTGAACATTAGTGCATCTGTCGGTGGTTCTGCTGTTAGTGGAGATACGGGAGGAACGGAACGTGCCCGTATAACGTGCGTCCGTTTAGTATATTTAGATAAACTTGAGGAAGCCCGGATGTGCCCGAGTAACCCATGCATCCGAATGGAGAGGAATGACGGTCGTGCCCGAGGTTTTCGTGCGCCGTGAGAGGATAGGTACGATGAAAGCAAACGTGCCCGAGATTCCCATGCGTCGCTTCTCAATCGCATAGGTGTTTGTTTCGTAAAGAAGAACGACGTTTAATGTATCATAGTTTATTTTCCGAACTGCATGGTAGAATATACATCGAACGACTAAAAGAAAACGACTGACTGCGAAAGAAGGGCGGACTGGTGACAGAAACCAGTCCGCGGCACCTTACATAAATATACTCCCCCGGCTGAGGGTTTTATCCCTCAGGAGAAAATAATTTTACGAGGCGATTTACCGCCCTATTGTACACTCCAGCTGACGTTTTTACTGACGCGCTGTGAACTTTCCCATCTGCGTCCGGATACACAGCAATCACACGACCTAGCGGCCAGTTCAAAACGCCGACATTATCCTCCTTAATGGTGACGACGTCATCGACTGCAACGTTGACGTTACGATTTTGCCACTTGTTTCGACATTGTAAAGAGTTGAGATATGATTTCCGCCACTCATTCCAAAAACTCCTTATAATCGACTGAGACGCAGCTAGACGAGTTGCCAAATTGGCATCTGGAGCGTTTTCCTCGAGAGGGGGTGCGAGAAGGTGACCACCAATAAGAAAATGACCAGGGGTGATTACTCCGAATGAATCATCAACCTCCTGACGATAGCACAGTGGCCTTGAATTTAAGATGGCTTCCACCTGACAAAATACCGTTTGGAGTTCTTCAATCGTTAACACGTGACTCCGACATGCTTTGACTAACAGGGTTTTTCCAGCTTTGATAGCGGATTCCCACAGTCCTCCTTGGTGCGGAGCTCGGGGAGTTATGAATCTCCACTTAATTCCTTCATTCGCGGCGTACGTTTCAAGTTTAGCCCTTTCATGAAAGATGTTGCTCGCACCTACAAAATTTTTACCATTATCGCTATACACCTGAGCAGGCAATCCACGACGCGCGACAAAACGACGGAATGCTTTTAGAAATGCATCTGTGGACATATCTGACACGATTTCGATGTGCACAGCACGAGTGGTGAAACACACGAAAAATGCTTCATACGCCTTACTGTGCATTCGGGATCGATGACCCAAACATCGGACAGTAAATGGACCGCAGAGATCACATTTTCTCGATGTCGGCGCAAAATGCTACACGATGTGCACGAAATTTTATAATCGTATCAAACAATTCCGGTTGCAACGTAGGGCCCACCATCAAGTGGTCATTTAACGATGATCCGGATGAATCGACGCATGATGCGTTGAATACGACGCGAAATTTAGTCGTAGTGCTGGTAGGTTTTCGTACCATTTGATGCGGGATAAAATAAACCGCTTTTTGCGCTTCAAACGCCGTTAATTTTCGCATGTGTCCTAGACTTTCATACTCTGACATGAATTTTACATACTCATGTCGAATGTCATGCGACGAATATTTTTCACACCTTTTTAGCATACCCAAAGCCTTGGAGTAAGAGCCATGCATATTGTCAATGGTCGGTTTTGTAGGTAACCGTACTACGAATCGACTTTCTTTATCGCGAACACAAGTTTTCTCAAAATGATCTTCGACCATTTTGTATTCAACAGAAACATCTTTATTGTGTGACACATTTGCATCACTTAGCTCTTCATCCTCCCAGAACTTTTTAAGTTGAGCATCGATGTCTACACGCAGGAGACCGCAATATGCGGTTGTAACAGCATTTGACGAACTATCGAGACCCGAGACGACGTATCCGAACTCGGTTTCTCGTAAACTCAATTTATCATAGAAGTACCGCTGATTTTTCATTACATATTCGTAATATTCCGCTCCCAAAATGAGGTCTACATTTGCATGCGAAATTTTACATTCAGCAAGGGGTAATTCGGCAAACTCAATCGGAAGGTTTAAAATTGAGTCATAATTCACGCGATATGGAATTTTAGTAACCACTTCAGCGGAGATAGGAAGCTCGAAATCGGAATACCTTGACTGCAACACAATATCTGCCACAGTATCCAGTACTTCGGCTCCATCAATGACTTTTTGGCATGGGTAGAAGTCTTGATTGTTTAGATAACAATAGATGAAAGAAAATGTATTAAGATGCCATTCTTTTACTGTTTCACTTTTATTTAAACACAAAGATATACGTAGTTTGTTACTGTATGCTATATTTAGGCTCTTTTACTCCCAAATATCACTTAACTGGTCGTTAAAACTTAAAACTGTAACACCCTCGCTTCATTGTTTCTTTCTCATCTAGTCCTGTGCACATGGTTAACTAGAAACAAGTACGGTCATGAAAAAAATACGGTCGAGTGATGTGAATTTTTAAATATCTTAGCTGATTATTTCATGAACTTGGTTGATTACGAATTTATGAAAAATAATGTAGTTATTTAAAAGTACATTTATTGCGTTGGTAACAACAATTGAAAATTCGTGATGATTATGTTAATATGGTTCTTATTGTAAAATATTACATTTTTTGTGTATTTGTTACCCTTTATTTTGGTAAGTATCATTTTTTCACTTCAACTTTTCATCATAATATCTCGATTTAACTAATTCTTCAATAATTACCTATCAGTTTACGCAAATTTACTGGAAGTCGATGTACAAATTTCTGAAAACGTGAAAGCCGGTGGATCTGCGGTATTGAGTTGCCTGTTTAATTGCCACGTTAATGAGATTTTTACTTTAAAATGGTATCGGCGGCATCGCGAATTTTACCGATTTATGCCAAGTGTAAAGCCATCGATTAAAGTATTTAATTTTACCGTCGGTGGACTCGAAGTGGACGTAAGTACAATTAAATATTAACCAGCTACTCCAAATAAGTTTCCGTTTCTCGTAATTAAATTATTAGCGAGAAAATTTACCTAATATTTCAACCTACCGTCTAAACCCTTTTTTAATTGCACCTGCTTTAAAAAAAAAGTCTTACCTAAGGTAATAGGCTCATAATTTCAACGATATAATTACCTTATTTGAACTGACTTCATTATGCTTTCATAATCTCAAATCTTAGGCGCAAAATTCCAATGCTACTCAAGTGACTATACGTAATGTACCCATGTTTTTATCCGGTCAATATTCTTGCGAAGTTACAGCAGGAGATAATTTAACCACAGTATCAGCACATTCCAATTTATACATTTACGGTAAGGGTTTCAAATGATGATTTTCACACCATGATTTTCAATCCTAAGTCCTAATTAAACAATATTAATTGATTTATTGCTAAATAAAATTGTTTTTGATAAGAAGAAAGAAATAGGATTGAATGGTTAAAAGGAGTATTTTACACAACAGTGTTAGGGAATAGGATTTTTGACATTGAACATAGTATTCCTTCAAAATTGGGACAAACATAATTAAGAACATCTGGTGCTCCGTAGTTGATCTACGAGTACTGAACTGTGCCTGACTGTGGATGAATCCGCATCGAGTCGACGGTGTCCGCTTTTCGATTATCATTTGATGTGTGAGGTGGTGCATTGTCATTATGCAGTGATACTGTATCACTGCTACATCGTATTCGTCGAACACGTTTCTGTATCAGGTGACAAATTACCTGTAATTACCTGTTTTTACCAGTAATCCGACTAATTACCTGTAAATTACCCATATTTATTGTTAACTTCACTATAAATACTAGTAACCCGACTGTAATTACCGGTAAATACCTGTATTTATTAATAACTTTACTGTAATTACCCATAAACCAACTGTAATTATCGCTAAATTACCAGTATTTACCGGTATTTACCCGTAAATCAACTGTAATTACCAGTAAAATATTCGTATTTACCGGTAACTTGACTGTAATTACCCGTAAATTACCCATATTTATTGATAGTAATTATGTACCAGGAACCCGAGTGTAATTACCGGTAAATTACCTGTATTTATCAATAACTTCACTGTAATTACTCGTAATTACTGTTATGTTACCTGTAATTACCGGTATCCGCGGAACTGTTCTAGAAATTAAATTTTTGCAAAATATCGCCCTATCGAATGAACAAGTACGCCTATGTGTATCACGTTAAAAAATTGTCCAATTTTATGAAAAATTGAAGATGCAGGATCTCATTTTGATGCTTCTAAGATCTTACAACTTGGGTTGTTGGTTAAATGAGACAATTTTTTGATGTAAATTCCTTAAAACGTGTCTTATCACTTCTTCATACAAAAATTAGTTATGCAGTTCGTTGTACATGATAGTCGCGCCTTAATCCAAAATACGTATCATTCTCCCCTCTCCGGTTTTCTCTGGTATTTACATAAAATCCGCTAAAATTTCCTCGCGACGGCGAAAATTCTCAAAGAGGACGAAGTTTATTATAATTCTAAGAGGAAAACCTCATATTTCCATCGAATCTTCCCGTTTCTCATTACGATAGCCGCGAATCGATGCGCGGAAAAAGGGCGAAACGGGTCGAACAGTAAAAAAAAAAATTAATCGGATATTTTCGAAAGCTCGAAATCAACGAGCTTATTACGCGCGAAAAATTTAATAAAGTCTACCGCGGTACGCGGCTTTGAAGAAAATTACGACACGCAAAAGCTGCAAAACGAATATTATCAAAGAATTTCGCCAAATTGGTGATCAGCCGGAGTAGAAATTTCGCTTTGTTGCGTATTTTCTATCTATAGCTAATGCTTTTTGTGAAAATTTTTACGTCGCTCGTTGCTCATTTGAAAAACATCCATATTCCATTCTTATTTTGTTATATAGCGGATTAAAAGCTATTGAATTTCATTACTAATAGGCTATCGCGAATACAGACACGAGCTTTTAGGAATGTTTTATCATCGATAAAAAGGGGGATCCTTTTAAGCATCGAAGGCGGCGGTAGGAGGGGAAAAAACTTATTTTTTATGGCGCTTTTTTTCCCTACGCATTTATCGTTAGCTGAAAATATGTACTTCTCGATTTCTTTGTTGATCATAACGCGAAATGCCCAATTTGGCCTGTTTTGGCAACGTATTTGAATAGAGACGCCCTTTTGTTGATTTATTAAATGAACAACGCGTGGGTGTGAGAAATGGTCGAATTGATAATTTTAACGGGTTGCTGATACAATGGAAGTGGCGGAGTTGTTGGGAAATTAATTTTATATTTTTTTGAACCAATTTAGGCCGATGTCGAGTATTCTGTTCGATTTAATGGTCGCGTACTTGACCGAGTTTGGGTATAATTAAACATCTTGGGACTTCATGATCACGTTGGCTGTTCTTTAGGTACTTGGAATATTTTATAGGAGTATTTTGAACCTCGTCAAATAATTATGGTATTCGTTGTATAGCTCGCTATCCTTATCAACGTGAAATAGGTGATTGGTAAAACTGATTGTTGAGTTCACTCGTGTCGATGGTATTTTTATTATTCGAGAAGATAGGGCTAAGGTATCTCTCTTTCGTATAATTGGGTTATTTTACGTATTTGATGAATACAAAAATATAAATTCATTTCGGACATCCTTGATATACATGTAAGAATATCACCTCATTAATCACAACACACGGTGAAAATCTACATAAAATTTATATTTGGAAACAACCAAACCAAACGTCTCGAAAACCTCGTTGAACGTAGTTTCTGTGCAATTCCATCAATGAAGACGTTTCCAGAATAAAACACGTTCTTTTTACTCGTTAACGTGCAACGAAAAAAGAGGAAAAATAGACGTATATTTTGTGGTCGCGGTATCGGCACGACACTAATACTTCCTTGTTACATTGTTTATTGGCAATGCTGAAACCGTTCTGATTGAAAGCCACCGTCGAGGGATTTAACTACATCCGAAGGTATTACCGGTTACGTGAAATAGCAAAGCCATCATTTGACAGTGTTTCCATACTTGGTTTTATTTTTCGTCTATATATAGCACATACGTATAATTAAACGCACACCCACGCACATCCTAAGCGCATATTCTTCATTTCTCCCTCGCAATTTGGAAACGTGTAAGGAATACGGAAATGTGAAGGGGTTCCTCGATGTGAAGGTTTTCACCGGGAGCTTGTTTTCTCTCGATTTTCAACTCCAGATGTATTAGGGGGGGTTTTGTGTTGTAAAAATAGATTTCTTTTTCATCTGTGGGCTACTTATCGATAGGTATTTTGAGAATATCAATGTTGAAATGTAATTCTGAAGGAGGCGTTGGCGAAAGACTGAAAGTTTATTGTGAGAAATTTGGAAGCTCAATTTGACATTTGCATTTATTGATCTGTTACCCTTGAGAAATGTATATGTATATCCAAATGGATAAATTTATATAGTGTACAGTGGCGTAGCCAGGATTTTGGCAAGGGGGGCAAAACGAGTCCAGGTAGTCAACATTTTTTTTAATTAGTGGAAACCAGAAATTGCAAACGATTTATTTACCTATTCCTTTAATTTATAAACAAACTACGATACGTCGAAACAAACAATAAAAGGCCATGGGGGGCAATTGCCCCCTTTGCCCCCCCCCCTTTGCCCCCCCTTGGCTACGCCACTGATAGTGTATATGACGATAAGATACGCATACGGCAGCACCACCAATAAGGAAAACAGTTAACGACTTTGAAAAATAGTGGCTATATTTAAAAAGACATCTTATTTACGGTATCGCTATACGTTTTCAAAAATACACGTGCATTTTTAATTTAGCTACACTTAATTTATAAACGATTAGATAAAAATGATCCAAGCTACTAACAGCAGTGTTCATCAGGCGGTTTTCGCACTATAACGTCTGCGACATACTTTACCTGCGAGTAGGAAAGTATACTACGAATGCAACCTGTTGACTAGTTGCGTGCGCCGTCTGTATTTAGACGTACACGCGCACCTGGCAGTGTTGCCTCTTAACGAGCGCTGTCCGTTCGCTACCCACCGAGATGGTATTAGTTAATTTATAATTAATGCGAAAATCACCCGTTGAAAACTAAGTGTTTTTACTTTACTTTTTTAAAATTTAAATCGACTATTGGGATTGAATTAATGATTTATTTGATTATTAAAATTTATTTTTGTTTTTTTTTTATTTTTTAATTTATGAATTACGATTTAATTAATACTGTAATCATTTTTATTATTGTAACTTACATGATTTTCATGTTCAATTTTTTTTTAATTCAAATTTATTCGTAGAATTGATTTAATGATCGTTTGATCAAAATGAATTTTTATCGTGAGCTTCTATTTTTGACACATCCCCCTCCTCTTATCACCTATCCAAGCATCTTGTTGAATATAATACCTTGTTTTTTTCTCGTTATTTGACAATCCGACGGAAAAATCCAGCTATAAACCTTCAAAGCAATCAGTTTGGTGGGAAAATGCATAAATTTCATGCGACTCTGCGGCTAATGATATACGTACGATAGTTTACGAGATAATAAAATTCGTATAAGAATCATAATTCCCTGGAGATATACATATGACGTCATTAAATCATAATATGTTATATTTCTGGAGGAGAAAAAAACTACACCACTAGGTAAAAAGAATCACGAATTACGTCTCGAACAAATACGCAAAAAGCTCATTATATTTTTACATAAATCCGCTCGTCCGAGTTATTACATGTGGCTCTTGCAAAGGGAAAAAAATTCATTATGTTATCGCGAACCACATCGATTCGCGAGTATACCGCCTGCACATCAAACGAATTTCAGTACTTTTATCGCTCGTATATCATTATAATGTTTCAACGAAAGTTCGTCCTTGTTATAGGTGTACGCGACCTCTCTAACTTTTCCATTTTTACGAATTTTGTAACTTTTTTTCAAGTACTTTGGAACGATATCAAGAATCTAAATTACATAAATCTACATTTTCAGCCGGTGCATTTTGAAAGTAAAATGAAAAGTCAAAAGCGAAGGGACGAAGCCTTGTGATTAAATTGGCAAATACTCAAATCAGCGCTCGGAGAAATATTGTCGAAAATATTGTGTAAAATTAATGCTTAAAAATTTCATCAATTTAACTGGCGTTTTTCCGAGAAAGCAGATAACGATTAATTCTATAAAGACTCGAATTAATTTGCGACGTGCGCACTTTGCTACTTGTTGCGTTCGTCGGATGTTTCGAAGACATAAGCCGGAAATTTCGGCTCGATGTAATTCGTTTGATTTTTCGAGTTACGAGAAAACGCGGAGGAAAACGAGGGGAAAGGGGGTGGAACGGAATGGTGGAATTTTCGGGGTGTTCAAATCGGTGATGTGTGGTAAATTGAGACTTGGTTTGGTTTTAATAAAGAACCAAAGAACAGACGGTTCCGCAACGACGTCTTCGTGTAGTTGAATTTTTTTGGATTTAAATTTCGAAATTTCGTTGTTATTGATTTTGATGTTTAATTTACCAACCATCGAATATTCACAAATACGTTGGATTTCATCTGATATCGATTTGTCTGCGTTATCAGCTTCGTTTTAAAATCCCACGTTGTCGAGGAAAGTGAGGAGGGGCGAAGTAAAATTAATGTGGACGTTTAAATCTACGATTGTGAGATAGAATAGTTCGACAGTTGATTTCGTTGTTCTTGTCGCGTCTTGCGTCGGATTTAATTTTCTACAAAGCGTTATGGCGTCGGTGAATCGGTTTTCGTAATTATAAATTTCTCTTGTTTTTGCGATTTTCCCCGAAAATGAGATTACGTAGGGTGTTCCATGAGTGATGATTTCTATTTTGGTGATTTTGTGGCTAGGTATCGTATATTTTGTGATTTTATCTATATTTTTGGTTATTGAGATGAAGGTGAAGACAGATACATAATTATGTCGTTTGTTTGTATCGACATTTTTTGAGGCACAAGGTGTTTCGAAAGGATATAAAGATAGGGATGTCAGAAATAGTGCTTTCGTTTGAGTTGATTTCCTCCTGAAGGAAGCGTTTTATTAAAGAATTGATAATCATCTAATTTCATCCAAGAAAAATTCCCTATTGATTTTGTATAAACTGATTGTTCTGTTGATTCAATAATTTTCAAGAAACAGGACGTTTCGAAAAGTCGTCGCATGGTCGAATAATATGTCATGTTCCTTTGATTTGATTTCTCGTTAACGAAACGTTTTATCGAAAAGTACACGATAATTATTAATGAAATTTGAAGCGCGAAAAATTTCCAATTGATTTAGTTTTTTGATGATCCTTTGCATATTTGAGCAGTTTTTGAGATACAGGAAGTTCAAAAAAGACTATTCACTTTAAGGAACGATATTTTTCCTGGTTGATTTTTTTTTGTTAACTAATCGTTTTGTGAAAAAATTTATAAAGATTAAATGTAAAGATGGAAAAATTTGTAATCGATTTTATGTTGGGTAATTTTTTGCCTGCTTTCGTAATTTTCGAAGTACAGGGCGTTCTGAAAATGCGCCGACTACTTAGTCGTTGAGAATTGATTCTTTCGAAAAAAGTTTTCTGATCACTCCGCGGTCAATTTCTCGATTTTTATTAAGGCGATGGAGGGGAGGGGTAATAGAAGTAACCCATCTTGAAATTTATGAGGATTTTTCAGCTTATCTGATACAATATTCTGTATAGAAGACCGCTAAGATTTTCATGGACGCTTTTTTCTTCTTTGCAGATCCCTTTAGTACTTCTTGCTGCTTTCAACTATGTCTTAACATTGCTCTGTCATTTTGTAGTCACTCGGTGACAGCTTCGATTCGAACGTGGGCATATCTGAACCTCGACACTTGACAAAATCTAGGTGAAATTCGTCAACACCTGCAGCAACTTTTATCACATCGCATTATCGAACCTTTGGTTCAGCCGACCTAAATCCCGCATTCTTACGGTTTCAATCCTTCGGGAGTTAAAATGTCGAAAAAAGTGAAAATTTCGCACTTATCGTAACTCGTCACGGCGACAATATCGTAAACTCGATCGAATACTTATCGATAATCCTAATTTATTAGATTTTCGCGACATATTTCGCCGCATCGTTTTCTTCCCACGGTCGCAAATCTTACGCTTTCGTTACAACCCTCTCGAGATGCGTATTTCTCAGCACATCTGCGCCGATCCTTTCGCCGGCAACTTTCGATATTTAATTCGTATTTCACGCTCCGTTTACCCGCCGCGTACCTAAACGAACCGATGAAAAACCAACATCGTAATTTAAACCTTCCGATACGTCGTTAACCAAATGTAAATACAATTTACATTTCCAAAGGAAGAAGCAAAACAAAAACTTGTAAAACGAATCAAAAATGACGAATTAATTAAAAACTCGATCTACGCTACGTAGTTGCGAGAAAACAAAGTAAACGAGCGTTAATTCGCGAATAGGCGAAATTATCCATAAAAAATATCACCATTTTGAGCCGTAGGTGGAATTGAAAAGACGAGAAAAATACGAAAGAGCAAAAGCAGATTCGTTTTAGAACGATTTCGCGTATTTCAGTTCATCTCTTTTTTTTATTCCTCCGCCCCGTTGATTTCGCTCGCTCTGACTTTCTCTGTTTTTCAAGAAAAAGTCATCGGTAGTTTGTTTAACTTTGTCTGTTTCGTACGGGATTAAAGAGGGTGAAAAACGGTTTCGCTTTATTCTTACGCTGAAGCGAAACCCTAATAGGCTTTGCAGTGTTCCATTTCTACATTTTCTGCTGCTTTGATTCTTTTTTTTCATCCAACTCGGCAACTTTTTCTTACGTATATTTGGCGTTTATCTTCGCGTGTGTATTCGCACATACACGATACTGCTTTGCTCGATAGCTCTCTTTAGTTGCTTTTGGAAACGGAGTACAAAGAATTCCGGCATCCTTCGCATGAGATTTCCTCTAGTGGTAGAAAGAACGAAGTTGAGATGAATTGTGAAGATGTATCCGGTTGGTTTACTGAAAGATGTTGTTTTTCAAGGATGCGATCGCGCGTTGGTGATTTTGCAAAGGAATTGTATAACAGGAGGCTGTATGAATGAGGTTTTTATAGGAAAGAATATTTTTTGAGTTGGCGATTCTGTGTTTTTTGTGGCAAAATAGAATCAAATTCAAGAGAAGAATTTTTGTTATTGTATTGCTGATAATTTTGTTGCCTCAGGGTTTGGTCAAAGTTCAATGACCTCATTTAATATTAATTTCAATAATCATATGGCCAACCAAATGCATGAAAAATTAACGTAAAATTAAATCGTGATATGTCCAAAATCAAATAAAAGGTTCATTTGAATTTTAATTTTTTTCTGCAAATTTTTGCGTTACTTTTACGATTTTTTTTGTTTTATTTAAATAAATTAACGATCGTTCATTTAGCGTGATTTTATTTGCGATGTTCTCGCCATAGCAAGCTGAACTTATGCGTGTGCATATTTTATTAACAACGCGTTACGTCAAACGTGCTTGTTTTCATTTTTTATCGAGGATTCGAGCTTCCCCTCCCCACCACTTCCTTTGCCACGTTATAACGAGTGTATCGAAATGATTCATTGATGAGCTTTTCTGTATTCCCGCGAGAGCGACAAGTATTTTTTTCGAACGTTTACGATAATGAATCAAGGTTTCGAAAGGATTCAACATCGTTCGATTGCGCGATGTGACAAAGTGCCAAAGATTAAATATCGTGTTGACAAAATTTCATTTTTTGAGTATTCTTTAAACGCGTATTTCGAAGCTTTTTAACCGATGCGTATTGGAAAATCACCTGTAGCATCAGATTTCTTGGTCACGACGCGCAAGAAAGAGGTCATTCACCTTCATTTAAAATAATTCGTCGATTACTGTTTTCAAAAACTTTTTTAAGATTTCAAGGTAAATTTTATCTAAAAATTGTGCAAGGTTGAAAAAACTGAAAACGAAATATTTTTGGAATAATTACACAAAAATTGTTCATTTTTTATTAACAGCTAGCAATTTTTTATGAATTGGCAGCACTGTCAAAATACGTGACGTCATATTTACATATTTTTTCAATAAGAATAATCCGTTTATTTTTTTTCAAATTTAATTTGATTTTTCTAAATACAGATTTTCTTTGGATCTAAAAGTCTGCTCATCAAGGGGGGAAACGAGGGGGGGGGGAGTAAGTTGGAAAGTTTTTGAAAATTTGGTAAATTATATTAGGTATTTCATTTTTAAATTGAAAAATAAAAGGCAAATAAATTGTCCATATGCGAAGTGAAGGCGAAAATTTTCTTATTTCATCACAAAATTGTGGAATTTTTTAGTTTTGAGGCCTTTTGATGTGCAATTTACTGTAAAAATCAGGGATTTTCTTCGTTGGAGGATTTCCCAAATCAGACGAGAAAACTATCTCGTTGCGGATCTTTTGTTTCACACGACATCCTCTTTTCTTCCGCTTTCTCTGCAGATTTTGCGATATGGCTTAAATCAAATAGGGCAAATCGCAAAGCTGCACGAGTAACTCTGGTAGCTTTCTCGGCAAAACATTCAATCGTCTGCCGCGATACTCCCATCGGTAATAATTCACGCGCCATATCGCATTGTGTGCGCTCTTAAAGCACCTCGAAAAGCTCGGGAATCGCAATTACCCGAAAGTAAAACCCGAGCGTAAAAATAAATCACGCGACAATTCGTTGATGTAATTGTGGCGCGAATGAATAGCGCGCGCGAAGTAGTAAACAATAAAAACAATGCGAACCATCGTCGGTTACGAAGCGTCGCCGGAGCGACGTCGAAAGCTGCAGCGAAGACACGTCAAACCGCAATCGCCGACAATACGCTACTTCACGCCGTAAAATATCAAACAAGCCCGCAAAAGAATAAACTTTTGAACTTTTCGATGAAAACCCCCCGCTTCGCGACGTTTTACGAGCTGCAGCCAGAGCACGAGGACGAGGCGATGCGAAACAAAAGATGCCGGAATTACATAAAAGATAATTTTCTTCTTAAAAATACGCAACCTTATGCCGTCTGTTGTATGGCTCGTTTACCAACCTTGCTGTCTTGCTCGAAAACGACGATGGTATTAAATTTTCGTCGCTAATGCCCTTCCTTTTCGCCGTTTGCTTCTGGAATCGTCGCAGCGTCGTGTTCGTGCGCGGAATCGATGACCGGAATATTCCACAGGATTAATTTGGAAGATTAACCTTTGAATATATTTATTTCTCCATTATTCTTTATAATTTTCCAACCATCGAGTACGCAATGGCCAATTGGGAGGTGGCGGAGAAGAGCGCGAGCACCTTGTACCGCAAATTGCTAAGCCTCGTAGTTTTTTAATCTGATGAAAAATTAACACCGCTTTCTCATTTTTCCCATGTCGGCTTTGCCACGACGATATACAGCAATCAAATAGGTAAGATGTTGAGGAGGGGGCATTGCGGGCTCGTAACGAAAGCATCTCATCCGTGTTCATTTCTCTGTTGCTTTGGTACTCGGTCGTATGAAAGGCAACGAGAGATGAGACCAACGAAGATACCAAAAAGGGGTGAGGAAAAGCGCAAAATTTATGTCGGAATTAAAATTATTGTCGCTCTCGAAGCGTTCGCTCGTCTCAGCCGAGACGGTTTTTCCGCATCGGGCCATGTACCGTGTTGTGTGTGACGTGCATCTTGTGTAATTTTCGCCCTCATTTATCAATATTAACGTCGCACCCTAGGTTGTTTTTCTGTTTCCGGCTACGAAGGCGCGAGGCGGGAATGCGTCACCAAAACAGACGCTTTTTTTTTCCAAACGATGCAGTTCATTTAAGAGAGCGGGAGAAAATTATTTAGAATTTTTTCCTTCTTCCGTTCAATTTACGACGTGCTTTATATCCGGCGATAAATCGCGACTTCAATCGTGTTTTCGAATGAATACACGAGGAAGTGAGCAATTCCCGATGCGAGGGGGGGGGGGGCTCGGCGAGATGTTGAATTTATTAATTTTATTTAACGCCCGAATCGAAAATTCTCCTCGAGCCGAGTAATGAATTTGTAAACTTGGTGCCTTCTCGTTTAGTTCGTTTGATAAATGCCGACTCTTGGTGGAATGTTTATTGGCTTCGCTGTGTAGTCTTCCAATATCGATAAGACGTTATATCTATCGTAATAGGCTCCATAAATTTGCCATTCGTTTAACACCCTTTTTTTCGCCGTTTCGACGCGGACGGGATATTTTTCTTCGCGATTGCGAGACGAATTTGTTGAGTGACAAGGTGAGAGAGTGATTATGATGACGTGAGCAGTGTTGCCAAGAAGAAGATGATGCAAAAAATGGTCATTAGTCCGCTCGAAAACCTTATGTAAGTTACTCGTAATTACCTGTAATTACGGGCACATTACTGGTAAATTGTTTGTAATTACATTTAATTACCCGTTTTTACTGGCGAATTTCGTGTAATTACCTGTATATTACATGTTAATTACCCGTTATTGCTGGTATATTGCATTGAAATTGCTCGTAATTATGGGTATAGTGTATGTAAACTACCAGTAATTACTAGTACATTGAATGTTAATAACCAGTCATTACTGGTATATTTCATGTAAGTTACTCGTAATTACCTGCACATTACCCCTGTAGTTATTGGTAAATTGCTAGTAATTACCTGTAATTACGGTCACATTACTGGTAAATTGTTTGTAATTACATGTAATTACCCGTATTTACCAGTAAATTTCATGTAATCACCTGTATATTACATGTAGATTACCCATTATTACTGGTACATTACATTGAAATTGTCGTAATTATGGTTATACTTTGTATAAATTACTAGTCATTACTAGTATATTTCATGTAAATTATTAGTAATTACCTGTAATTACGGGCACATTGCTGGTAAATTATTTGTAATTACCTGTAATTACGAGCACATTACTAGTAAATTACTGGTAATTGTCTGTAAACTGTTTGTAATTACCGGAAAATTACTGGTAATTACCTGCAATTACCACTGGTAAATACCTGCAATTACCACTGGTAATTACCTGCAATTACACATTTTTGTTATTTTTGTTCAAGTGGTTCAGTTATATTTTCAATTTTAAAAGCTGAAAAATTTTTTGTATCGCTTCAATGAATTAATCGAAGGTGACAGAATTACTGATTTTGAGGGTGGGTACTTCTTTACAGAAATTACATGTTATGTAATGAAATTTTTACAGCTGTAAAAAAAGCAAGAAATTTCTTCCCTTTTCTCTGGATAAACAAACCAAAAACAAATTTCTGTCGATCCTCGTGAAAATTGAAACTACTCGTACTTCTGCAAGTCGTCGGTTCAAATTTGATTTAGATATTTTGGAATAAGTGTGCGCATCCAATAATAAAAATTTCAGTCGTCTTTGTGTATTTTTAAATTTTTTGAAAAATTCTTGAAAACCAAAACCGGCAAAAATTTTTGAAGCGAAGCTATTCGCATATCAACCAACCGAACCTCTTTCAAAATCGCAAAATCGAGCCAATAAAATAATGAAAAAAGAAGAAAGCAATATCGGCAATTCCGAAAAAATTCTCAAATTACTCCGAAGCGAATGTAATTTAAAAAGCTGGACAAAATCCTAAAGCTCAACTTATACATAAATATCGCGCCAATAAATCACGAAAAAATATCTCCGAGCGAAATCTCTACCATGTTTCGCGTCAACATCAAAAATTCAGTCGTAATGCCATCGCTCTCTCGTTCCTTCTTCGTCGCTTGGCCCACGCCGGGGAACGCTTCTTACGGCGAATTTGACGGGTGTGCGCGGTACGAGCAGGAGGAAGCTAGAAACCGGAAATTTTTATCATTTCTGCATTACTGCACCAGACTTTGCTCGGAGCTTTATCGGAAGTACTTTTTCATACTTTTATTACTTCTATGCGGTTATACGCTTTCGTAACTGTGTATACGAAGTCTTGAAAAATTCTGAAACCTTTTTTCTTAACCTTATTAATAATGGGGCTTTTGCCGCCAACGCCGGAGTGTTTTAAGCGATATAGCTGGAAATTGTTGGGAGGGGTTAGATGTAATGGAGATATTGGATTTCGTGATGCGGAGTTTATTTTAAAATTTTTCTCGAGGTTTTTTTGCACGATGTGGTCTGGAAAATTTTTTTCGATGCGGAGTCTGCTGCGTAAATTATTTATCTGAATTGTTACGAAATTTTTCATATGTGAAATACCAATACTGAGTCTAAGGTTTTGACTCAATCACACGAGGAAAGTTCTATTGAAGGCTTATTCAGGTTATTACTTTTGTTTTAATTGTATCTGTAACGATGAAAAAAATACCAACTAGAGAAATATGGTTTTAAATTCATAGAAATAGTTTCATCGTTAATATACGAAAATTCCGCTTTTCAAACAAACCTCATCTCGTAGGTAATCATGCAACGAACTGTCAACGAATCAACTTCGTAAATTACTTTTCGTTCGTATTAAATCGCCGCATCGTTCGTATTCTTGTAAAAAGCTCCCCGATCCATGGAGACATTCTACGTTCCACGACGGCATCACGTGAAAGTATAAACCTCGAACACACGAAAGAGCAAATTTAAACGTATAACCTTTTAAAAGTCGTAATGTAAATGATATTTGCATTTTTTTCCTTTCCCCCTTTGCTTGGTGCTTCATCGTCTTAGGGCTTTATGGAGCTCCGACGTTGTTATACAGCTCGTACGTTACTATTTGTGACAGATGTTACACGAGCTGCTTTCTAGTCATCATTTTCAGATGAAACGAACCACTCGAAACGGATGAGATTTTGAGTTTTTTCCTTGCCTTTTTTTTTCAATTTCAAAAACGCTCCGGCGACGTTAGAAATTTCGTTATATCTAACGACGCCCGAAAAGCGCACGAAATATCGAAGGAGTGAGACGCGGTGAAAAATATTAACTATTCCTTCCTCTCGTCCACGAAAACAAATTCGTTTTTAATTCATTCCGAATGGTCGAATACATTTTCTTATGCCATTTATTTTATTTTGGGAGCGTTTTCGTCGACGGGAGGCCTTTACGTGCGCCGAGTATCCGAGCAGGAAATTTGGCCGATGCGTTGTAAAAACGTCGCCACGAAATTAACGTTCATTAAAATGTAAATTTAACCATAATTCGGTATTTTATTCGCTCGACGAATACGAATTAAGTGGTAATTTTTAGCGAATTTTTTCCAACCTTTGTATACCTATTCTTTTAATATTCGTTGAGTAGCTGGTCGTAAACTTGCTCGTGTTAATAATCAAAAACCAAAGTAATCGGATTTACTTAGTTGATGCATTCGTCGAGGCAAATATTCCACCAAAAGGCAACCTCAAGGCTTAACTTCGCTAATCCTGAATCTCTGACCGAGTACACCGTCGAAAATGAAATGCTTTACGTTTAAGCGACCTTTAAAAATATCTTAACGAACATGCCTCCTGCCTTCACGTTGTGTACCAATGAAAAGGTAATTTCGCTCGCGTTACGTTTCACGTTGCGAGATTCTCCGAGAGCAGACGAAAGATTTAGGTTTTAACAGCCTAGTTTTCACTTGCGTTTTATACTCGTATCCAACACTGCGTTAATTCTTGTCCCAAAAGGAGTTGATACCGAATGCTGAGAACATACATTCGCAAATGCAACACTCCCGCAGAAGTATTAAAAGTATCTGAAGTTAGACATCAAATTTCAATTCTTCATTCGTGTTATGACGGAGGAAAAAAACTTGCACCATGCAGCGAGTAAAAATCTCTTCGCAAACAACCATTGTAAAATATTTCATTTATTTTGCGAGCTTTTTCTTCTTGTTGGCGGGTATTGTTGCCAAAAGGTTTTTTTCCTGTTCTTTATTTTATTTTTTTAACCGTCTTCCGAGAGATAGATGAAGTTGGAGTTCATAGAAAGCCGAGTTTTCATCTGCAGTGTGGATTAGTCTAGTATATATAATTGTTTTTTGGTCCTGCGAGATTGCATTTTATACGACCTGAGATGTTTTATCGGTGGTGATGGGTTTGATGTGAAATATCGATCATTTTGAAGGCCTTCTTAAATCGAGGAAGGCGAATTTGGTGAAAAAATGTGTGCATAATGTGCTCGAAGTTCAAATATTAAATTCAACTTTTTCAAGAAATAAATGAATAAGCTGAAAAAAGATCAAATTATATCGAAAACGCTGAAAAATTTTGAATTTTTTAAATAGCAATCGAGAAACTGAATGAGAATTTTGAATTGTAAAAAAAATTGAAATAACGAAACAGCGTGTCCAACAGGTAAAGATGTGAGTGGTAAAAAGTGATGATTTTTATGCCAATTGCCAAGGCTGGAATTCCCACTAGGTCACTGTTCGTGATGAAACACTGGGCCCCAATCTCGTTGATTTAAAAAAAAAAAAATGGCTGTAAAAGTGACAGAAAAGTAGTGAATTTGGTCAAAATTTCTAGAAAAAATGGTTAAAAAAATGAAAAAAAACATCATTGTCAAATGTTTTTGAAAAAATCACCAAAAAAATTGGGCATTTTTGATCTTAAAAAAGTGGAATTACGTACTACATATTTTTATGCGTTCATTTTTTTCTCGTTCATATTGATTTTCCTCTGATTGACATTTTTTTTTGTGATAAAGCGGTAAATTCTCTGTTTGACCAACCAGGCAAACTGGTTTTAAGAGTTGATTTCTGTTGAATAACACGCAACAATGCAATAAATAACTGAACCGACTGGTTTCATTTGGTTGAATAACTAGTCAAACAGGTTTTATGAGTTGATTTCTATTGAATAACACACAACGATGCATTAAACAACTAAATCAACTGGTTTCACGCGTTTTAATAACTGGTCAAACAGGTTTTATGAGTTGATTTCTATTGAACAACGCGCAACAACGCAATAAGCAACCAGTTAGACTGGTTTTATTGGACTAATTGGTCAAACAAGTTCAAGGAGTTGATTCAGCTCTAAATCTCGCGTAACCGACTCAACTAGGGTTTTTTAAAATTTGATGAAGTAGTGAATTTTCAACAAAGAAATACTGTTAAATGCTCTGGTCTGTTTTTTTAGTATATTCGTATAATTTCGATTTTCTTCTGATTTGAATATTTTTCTGTTATAAATTTAACCTCGTTGAGAGGGGATAATTAACCCATATGCGATGTTAATTTTTACAATATATCCGAAGACATTCGGTGATGATGCGCATCACTCATTCTACAGGGTTTGATTGAGCTCTGCGAGGTGCTGTGTATTTATCTAACGTGAACTTCCATAGAGCCGACCAAAGCTGAGGTCCATTATCTGTCAAAATTTAGTCTATCCGCCCCCCATTCCCAAACTGTGCCCTATGCCAGATCTAAAATTGCTGGCGTGTCCATCTGCTTTAGAGCATAAAGCCCTCACTGCTTTAGGGAGGTTGTCCATCATGACCAATATTGCTGTTAGTCATCTCACCGAAAGTAGGGTCCATAAAGAGCGACACTGACCAGGTCTAATGACCTATACGCAATGATCGGATTGTACTCACTAATTAATTGGTAGGGTACTTTTGAGGGGTCGATTGAAGGGTTTCTATTGCATGTGTCCAATTTGTTTTGTTTTTTTTTTAAATTTTCTCGTCTCGTTTTACAATCGTTACTTTTACTTGATTAGTTACATCAATGGGAGCATATTTCGTTAATGCACTTGCTGCATCTCATAATTTCCTACTCTTGCAACTTTCCAATAGTGATTTTTTGTCCATTAGTTCCTTTGGTCGATAGACCATCTGAAAAATTCGATTTGTCGCAATGGCTGAATTATGTACGAAATCGATTGTTGTATAAAACGATACGGAGATGGTAAAATAACTCATTATTCTTGTACTTTAGGGAGATAGAACGCGTAGGCGTTGCAATGCGACGCATTCGGTATGTTGGAAATACAATATAAATGAAAAGTTCCACTAACTCGATAAAATTGTATACCGATGGGTAAATGTGGAAACAAAGTTGAAAAATATTTAGACCGACAAATCGAATAAAAAGCGAGTCCGCTAGAAGTCGACTTACGAGGGTTGGGCACGAGTCAGGGAATGAGATTAGCTTAACCCGTCAACCTCCGGTACGACTTTGGGACGATGAAATTCTCGCGTAGGTGTAGGAATTTTCAAGGTAAAATAGGCGAATTCACCTCGGGTGTGGTGCACGTCTGTGAGCCCGATGTGGGTAAATATCCTTTGAAATGAGTTCTCGCGTGTCTCATTTAACGTAATTTTATTTCAATTATTTGACGAATAAACATGAGATATGTACATTTCGCTTTCGGAAACAAACCCAAAACGTTACAGATCATACGAGTTCGCAGCCTGAGGTAATTTCATTGTACGCAGCCTCACGTCCATATTTCACGTGTTGTACTGAGTTGATCGTTAATCTTCGATGACCCAAAGGCGTCGTTTTGCTTGTTTTTTCGCCGTGTTTTTAATTTCGTTTCGCGAGTGTAGTTTTTCTACACCCTCGGGCCCGAAAAATCGTATGCGACGGTAATTTCGTAAATTTGCCTCGTTCGTGATGTTAATGAAAAAACAAAAAAGTTAGGAGTGTAATTTCTTTATCAACTTTTTCTTCTCGACGATATTGTTTTGGCTGGGAAATGGCGATTTTTACAAATTTAATTAATTAACTTTACGTTGTTGCTTAATTTATCCTACTTAATTAATTTCCTAAACCGACGAAACCTTTTTTTGCGAATAGAAAAATGCTAATATTTTAAGCCAAAGTTTACCACGGCTGGGAATTTTGTAGACGTTTGACGTAGGGAAGCGGTGTGTGGAACCGACGAATATACGAAATAATGAAGGTCATTGGGAGAGTACGTTCCCGGGAAATTTGTATTTGTAGCGATATTTATTTGGAAAAATTCACAAATATGGGCATAAAGGCTAGAAATAGGTAGGTTGAGTAATAAGTAACGGAGACCTCCATTAATCGATCTTTAAAATTTTATTTGAATCTATATCAAAAGTCTTCTCATAATAATCTGATACGAAAAAAATCATTTAATTAACGGTTCCCCAACCATTTTCAAAATTTATTCGATAATCGTGAAAATGTCCGATTCGATTATCGTATTTGTTCGATGATACATTCGCTTCGCGCGTTGATTAAATTCAACAATCGCTATAGCTTTAATAGAGTACGCGGAATAAATATTTCACCTGGATACGTGCTTTACACGCGTGGAATTCCATAGATAAACGAAGCCCGAAGAAGATACAGAGGGGTAAATATCGTTATTTTCAGCACCATTCGTCGAGTCTCGCAGCGAAGCGAAAATTATCACCGAACGTGAGCTCGATGGTACGCACAGTCGCACGCGTGTTTAGTAAATTTGCCGTTGTAGGTAATTGAACGAGCTATGCGTATTTTTATGGGTAAATTTTGATTTAGTGGTTGGTAGCCATTTATCTTTATCTCGTTCAGCACATATTGCCGCGAAAGTATCAGTCATTAATTTAACACCCTCACAACATGTGCCGGAAGCCAAGCGGTGTTTTTCCGAGTTGCCTCGGGAGAGGGAAGAGGTGGTTTTGAAGAAAAACGCCATCGATTTTGGAGGTTCGCTATGAACGTGATTAAAAACACTTAAGGTCCATGCTTCGGGACGTTGCAAGTCGTGGTTTTCGTTTTTCAGGAAGTTGGTTTTGGTTTCGAGACAGAATATGTTTATCATCTGGGTAGATTTATATGTATCTAGTGTAAAAATTGGTGTTTCAAATAATATCCAATAAGAGATATCAAAATACCCGAATTCCGTCGCGTAGAAAGGTTTACAGAATGGTTAAAAAATTTATTGCGTCGCAGGAGGGGACCAGGAGGGGAAGTAATAGTCTTCTAATCTGAAAAAATCTATTTTTATATCCGTATTCGTCATAGAAGAATTCATGTTTCTTCCATGAGTGCTGTCGATTTAGTGATGCAATAAGTAGAGTTTACCTGAGCAATCCCCCCCTCCCACCAGAAGCATATTAAACGAAAATTTATCTCCCTACCGAAAATTGTGAATTTTGGTGTAGCAAATATTGATACAAAAACAATATTTTAGGGACCTGAGGGCATTTCTGTTCCGTTCCTTCCCCCCCCCCCTTCCCCCGCGTGACTGAATTTTTTCCAAGTTACGGGAAAAATTTTCCTTATTTGGACGAAATTTCGAGTTTATAATAATTTCTTAGGAAGTACTTCACTTCTTCTATTTTTCCATCTTGGTCCCCAATTTTGATGAAGCTTTGATTTTTGGAATGAGAATATTGAAAAAACGTCAAAACTTAATTTTCAGCTGAAAAACTTGGTTTTTTGATTTTTGGCGAATTTTCAAAGTTTCAATGAAAAATGTAATATGTACTTAATACTGATACAATTGTCATGAAAATGTGGAAAAAATTGCCGGATAGAGATTTTTGGTTCACAGAAAATACATGAAAATCGGAGTTGGGGTCAACGCTTCAAGCCTCCAGTTCCAATTTTTCAAATTTTGATACTTGAAAAGTAATGTAGCAAGATGAAAGAACGATTGAATTATGAGACAACAAAAAATTGAAAAATCTAGCATGTCTTCGCAATATCAAATTAACAGCACTTAGGACAGGTTCTGGCAATTGGGAAGTTGGTTGAGGAGCTTAAGATTTTGACCTCATTTCGGTCTTTTTGCTCGTCTTTGCTGAACCGAAAATTTTTACTCGAATTTTTTCCGCTTTTTCTGAGAATTATATCATCATTTAGCGTGAATTTTTCAAAAAATGGTAATTTTTGAAATTATAGATTTGCAAAAAATCGAATCTTTTTTTTTCTCATTTAACCCCGTCTGGAATACCAACCCTTGAAGAGGAGAGTCAAAGAAAAGGTCTCTTGAAGTCGAAATTTTGCTTGGAGAAAACATATAAAACGTACGAGTACGTGTTGATGTTATTGGCAATTTTTCATTTCGCCCCTCTTGCCTCTTATCCCCTCCTTAAATTTTCATGGCGGAGTATATGAATATCTGATGATCTGAAGTACAAGGGTGAATTTCGATTTGTTAAATTTTGGTAAATAAGTGAAATTTCCAGACTGGGCAGTGGGCCTCTTTCTTTCTACTCTCCCCTTCCTTTCTGCGGAGCAATGAATTTCTGAAATGTTCTGAAAATTGCGCTATTCAACAAGTTCAATCATCTAATAGCGCAAATTTTTCGAACACTCGATACCTTTGTAATTATTTTTCGCCTCGAGAAAACGTGTAAGGGCTGGTAACATTTGATGTTGTTAACTCGACCATATTGAAATTCAGCCACTGAGAAAAAATCTTTGCACCAACGTAGCACTGGTTCTTTGAAATATTAAATTCGTTTCGTTGTGTACCGACATCTCGTCGTAGTTTTTCTGATTACACAATGCTGTCATTTCTTTTTTTTCTTTTTTTTTTTTTGGTTAAATGAAAATGATTTTTTTGTATTCGACGAAACGTCGAGATTTTTAGTTTTTGCGAGTTGACGGAGGGGGAGGGGTGGAAAATCGAAACTCGGACGAATATTTGAATTACCATCACTACAATATATCCATTGGGCTATGTAATTTGATAGAAATTAAAAACGCTGTAAATTTCGCGTTTTTTTTTTCTCTCTCGAAAATTCCACCGACGAATTTTTAAAGCATCAGCGAACATTTTCAGCATGCTTATAAATTTGTTTTTATAGTTGAGTGCAAAACGTGAAAGGTTCGAAAACTTCAATCAGCGTAGATTAAATAAGGTTTTTTTTTCGCAATATGAACTGGTAAAAACCGATGAACGATTTTTTTCTCCTTTTTCTCATTAAACCGAAAAGTGGAAAGTGGAATTTGGAGTTCTCTTTTCTTAAATATCTGCAAATTAAAACACTCGAAATTAATAAAATTTTCAAAACTGGAGTTTTTTTTTATCGAATATTTTAAGTAGAAGAGATAGAACTGGGAAGGTTTAGCTGGGAGATAATTTTTTCGTCAAGACGTCGTTCGGTTTATGTAATTTGCATGCGGACGTATCCGTACGCTAATAACGTATAAAGTTGGTTTTAAATACGAAAACGAACAAGGAGCAAGGGTGGAAAAAAGCGTACGAGCTCGGCGTTATATTTTAAATGAATTCTCATCGCGCCGTTAAATTATTCATTTGTATTTTAATGTGTGAGAAGTGTTTTAAAACAATCTAGGCTCTTTTCTTATACACGAACGTTGGAATTGGATGCTTTTTTTTTGCAGTGTAACTAACGAAACGATGAATAATTCAGGATTTTCGGTTTCGGGTAATTTTTCGCTTTTTTTTTCACGTTTCGTTTCATCTAGTTTTTGCTTTTTACGGTTACGAAACGTCGTCGATGGAAATGTTGCAGGACGAAAGAACGTATGAAAATGGATTTTTTCGAATAACATGAACAGGGAAACGGAACGAGCTGAGAGGCCTAGAACCGTTGAGAGTAGTACATCGCCGACGCGTTGGGTTCAGCATTGGGATCCATCGTCGGCCGATCGCGCCAATTACGACGTCGCTTACGATATCGATTTAGATTTGCAGTATCACATTCAACACTGCCCTTGTACGTGCAATCATCTCGGATATGGAAATTATCTAGATTATCAGGTAAGCGGAATTTATGCTGGATTGCACGAATGAGACGCTTTTTTATTATTAGAGACACACTCGTATATGATTGTGGGATTTATATACGAGGGATGCTGAGAAATAGTTGAGGTTATTTAAGCCACAGTGTGGAGTTATGGCCACATAAAGAAAAACATTTTACGCTGAGGTTATACTACGTTGGATTTTATAAGCTGAAAATATAACGAAGTTTACGCGGTTTGAAAGGTCCGAGTATACAAGGCTAGTCGATTAGGAGGTTAATTTTAAACGGGGATTTTGCTTAGATTCTTTTTCACACTCGAAGTAATTCGGTTTCGGTTTTTCGTCGTCCCAAATGACGGTGACGAAATGGGTAAATATTTGCTCGAGCGTGGTTTACCGACGCGGCAAGATTTTCAATGTGTATACGCATTAAGGTAACATGTCCCGACGGGATGTGCCGCGATTTCACGACGCTTTGCTCGTATCTCAGTCTTACTCGATCGATGGTGAAGCTCAGAGAGCTTCCTGAGCGTACTTGTGGAGCTTTCGAAATCACGGGCTTTGCGATGTAAATGGAAAATTCAAAGTTGTGTAGGTCGTGCAAAAGATGAGGAAATGGTAGATTTTTTTACTCCATGTGTTTACTTATTTGGTGCTGGTGTGAGTACATTGACTTGTAAATAGTAAGCTAATCGTAATGAGCGAATGTAACTCCAAAAAAAAAGAAAACCGGCTGTAGTGCTATTTAGTTTGTTGTGACAACGAAAGATAGCGTTAGTTGTGCAGCGCGGCATAACTCGTTTCGTTTTCGGAACGAAAAAGCCTAGTGGCGCTATCTCTTAAGAAGCATCGTAACTATTTAACACTGTTTTCTTTTATTTTAAAAAAATGATTTCGAAGTGTGATACGTTAGCTTTGGGAAAAATTACAAAACTTTAGGTTGTTTCAGAATTCAAATCAAATAGACCATTATGGTTTGTAGCTCTACCCCAATGTACAATAATTTAAACCGTTTCATCTCAAATGACCACATCTGTAGAAAAATCCCAAAAAGACGCCTACCTCCGCGACCTCAATTCCGGCCATAAAACTAATTCATTAATCCTTCGGTACATTTATAGCTTGGGGCTTCTCTAACGTAATAAAATCCTACCGGGCACCCCGGTAAACCAACCGAAACCATAACGTATTTACTCGGCGCGCAAAAGCGCTTATTTATGACATAATGAGAATAGCTGTTGAAAGATAAATGAAGGTCCACTTATTTGTAGCATTGTACTCGTACAACGCCTCGTAGCGGGTCGCTTTTACCTAAAACGAATGACTGAAATTCCTTAAATGAGACGCTGAAGATTACGTGTTCACGAGCGTGTAGAACCTGGACTTGGTTTGATTGATGTCGCAGAAAACGCCATTTTACGATAAGCATTGTATCCGCACTCAAGACGGACTTTATAGTTGATAATTGGTCAAAACTGTATTATTCGGAGCGTGTATATAAACGAGAAAGTTATCTAGTAATTATATGGTTTCTATTCGAATAAAGGGTATGTGATCGTTTTCATCTGGGGTGAATGAAATGACCGAAGAATTTTCGTAATTTCACGTCCTCGAATAATGTTCGGTTCAGTTTCTCAACGGACTCGTGTCGTTGGTTTCATTTTTAGAAAATGCGATCTATTCCGGAAGTGTTTTGTAGAGATTATGGAGATATTTGTTCTGGCTTTGAGGAGTGATGAAGAGGAAGGGGCTAGGTGATATGGCGAGGTAATGTGTGTTTAAAGACGACCTCTGACTTCAATCAATACTTCTTGCTAAGCTAGAAGTTTCTTAAGCTCAGTTAGAAGGAGAAAGAGGAGGTTGAATTCTCCTAAATCTGAATTATGCACTAACGTCTCACTAACGATTGGCACCCATACCATCCAATTTTGTAAATTTCAGGTCTTAGGAGGGTCTGCAATTTACCCCTGGAGGAGGAATGGAGAGGGTTTGAAAAAGATGGTACATTTTAGTTAAATAAATTTTAATTTATTTTTTATAGGTTGTAAGTTTATTTGGATTATTTTTCATTAGCTTATTTAATTTTATAATTTTTGAAAAACGGTAGATTATTTCTTATTGATTTATTTTTTATCGTACTCTTAAATCAGCTTGGGAGTGTCAGCTTCAGAGGATCAATGCTATGTATCGGATGCCCTCCTTGGACTGGCAGCTCCTCCAATTTTATCCTTTAGCGTATTCCTTATAGAGAAATTTCCCTCGTAAAGTTCCTCTGTTGTTCGACGACGTCGACAAGTAAATTCCAAATTCTCGAAACGACAGCACCTAACGTGAAATAAGTGTGCCTAAAATCCTCGCAATTTCACGTTGAATTCGTCCAAAACGCGAACGACTATGAAGATATAACATAAGCCTCTAATAACATCTTTGGCCAAGAAATTCACACGGCTTTGGTAATTAGCTTTTTTGGACGATGCCAACCTTCGCTAAGTCGAGAGGTGAAAATGTTTAGATATTTCGTAACATTTAGCGTAACGAGGAACTGACATTTTAGCAGGTTTAATTTCGCAAAGAAAATTTCCCCAGCTTCATGCCGACAAAGTATAAAATTTAACGAATTTAATGACCGGCAGAAAATATCATGTTGGAATTACGTTTTATGGTGGAGAAAACACAACGAACGAGGTAAAAAATAAAAATCGTTTTTATATCAATGGAGTCTCACCGGCGAAATTTTTATTTTAATTTAAAAATCCATTCGAAGGGTGTAAATTCTGGCGCCATAATTTTATTACATTTCGAATGTTATCCTGGGCAAGGGAATTCGAACAATTCAATTTCAACGAAACTCTAAATAATCAAAAACCATTTTAGAGTTGTTTTCGTCGCCAATTTAAATGCGAAAAAAAATCGGAATGCATACACAGGGATTACAGAAAAAGGTCACATATTACAAACGACTTTTTCATCATTTTTTGATACCCGTTTAGTTACCGGTGTTTCGAAAATTCAACTCGTAAGATTTTGCAAAATGATAATGTCGATTTCAACGGCGCTAAGGCTCGTCCAGGTTAATAAACCGAATTACCGATTTGATAGAATCTCGTTTACAAACGGCTTCACGTCTGGCTCAAGAGACTCGTTTATAATGTAAAATTTCGCCTGTTTTTGCATGCGTCTATATCGCTCTATATTTCACGTGTACGCCGAGTCGCACGATACTAACAAAATCGCCTCGTTGGTCCATCACAAAGCGTTTTTTCCCGTCGTTTCCTCTCACCTAGCAAATTCAACGCGACTGCATTGCGGGCAAACTACCCTTATTTAAACAAATAGTTCACGCGAAAATTTGGCGCTGTTACAGAATTTCGCGCTTTTTCGCTAATCTCATACGGTGGGTTTTTTCGTTCGTGCCCTCGCCTCCGTTTCCGGTTCGTTCTCAATTCCCATAGTTTCTAAGTACATGATAAAGAGAGTTCGCTTTAATATGTAGAAAATGTTACGAACTATTAGCTCACTACGAGTTAAGAATTTAATCCTTATGTGCAAAAACATTTACCTGCTTGTGTATTTTTTATGGAGAAAATAATAACTTTGATTACCAACGTTGGATTACAGGATGTATTTTTAACCTAGTGGAGTCGTTACGAGTACCTAATTTTTATCGTCCTTAATTACCCTCGAGTTTTGCGTACATTGAGTTTCGTTGGTCCGCGGTCTCGTTTGGAGTCATTTTTACACGCGGTTTTACCAACACGAGCCGCGAAAGTCGAAATTATTATCTGGGAAATGAATTTAAACGTTTTTTTTCATTTCTTTTATCGAGTATCCCGATGGGATCGTATACTTTCCACCATATCGTAGCCGCCTGTGGTATAATGCCCGTTGTAAATTTATTTTACACGAGATATAATCGCCTTTTGCGATTTATTTACGCAATTAGTGAGATGGGCAGGGAGAGGGGTGTTTTATGTGAGGTTATAACGAGCCAGATGCTGAATTCTAAGATATCGTTGTTCGATGCGGTAGTGCATTCGTTATGTGATGTGGCATGTGACGTCATTTTTCAGGGGGTTTGATAGAAATTGAATTGAAAACCTGAGAAAATTCAATCCAGCGATCAAATGCTAAAAATGATAGGTTGGGTGTCTTTACATGACGAATAAATTGTCGATGTATCGAAAAAATGGTTTAAGGGTCTTCAAAATTGAGCTCACGGGAGTATCTCTTCATGTGGCTGGCTCGGATTTGAAAAAGAGTTGAAGTTTTGGAAAGAGCATCTCAAAAACCCCCAAATCCGAAATTTCAATTGTTTTAAGTTCACTTTTCAGTTTTTTGGAGAATTTTTGAGGATTAAAATTTATGAAAATTCCGTTGAGGTTATGGATTAAAATCGATTAATTTCTATGAAAAATAGTCGAGAAACCCGCATAGAAAGGTCGATTCAAATCGATTTCAAGTCGATTAATCGAAAATCGATCGTTCGACTCAATCAACTCAATCGATTTGATTTACTCGAATTGACTCAGATCGATTGGAATTGATTAAAATTGGGGTTGTCGATTTGTAGAAAAAATAATCAAGTCGATTCGGTAAAAATTTGATCGATTTATGATTTAATCAATCAAATCGATTCAAGTCGATTATTGGACTCGATCAACTCAGATTAATTTTTTCCACTCGAATTGATTTAAAATCCAAATCAATAAAACTGAAACATTTAGAAATTTGTACTTGGGAATTTTTGGAGTACAAATTTTACCACAATTTTTATTATTTTCCTACCAAATATATTTAAATTTTTATTTTTTAGTTCCTTTATTTATTGATTTGAGTTATTTGAGTAAATTGGAATCAATTCGGGTCAATTTTAATCGATATTTGAATGGATTCTAGTTGAATCAATCGAATCGATTTCGGTCGATTCGAGCCCATCGAATCGATTTGAGTTAATCAAGCAATTTGATCGGTTAAAACGCAAGATCTTATTTTTCCAAGCTGATTAATCGATTCCTTTTTCAAATCAACAGCCTAAACTTCCACTAAAAATGAGGTCCACGTATTAAAAAATCGTATTTATTTGAACAAATGACGGAAAATTGCGCAGAATCCTTCGTTATCAGTTGTATTCATTCTTGAACTCTAGTAATAATTATTATCCCAGAACATTGCACCAACAGAAAAACAGTTCACATTATGAACTACTACATTTAGATAAAGGACAATTCATCCATTCGGCATAAATCATCCGCGAATGTAATTTCATGTCGTTCTCCACGCCTATTTTTAATTTCAATCCGGCACCGTCGACTCAGCTAAAATGCCGCGGTGAACGAACGAGGAAAAAAGACGTAAAGGACGAACGTCGCGCCTCATGACTCGCGGAGCCTACAAACGCGTCGGGGTAATCGTCAAAATACAATTATTCGAACATCGTATTCGACGAGCGAGATGAAGCAGGAAAAAAGACGAGTGTTTGCGGCTTCGGAAACATCGGCCTTTGCACACGCAATCGTATAATGTAGTAAAAAGTGAAAAAATAAAAAAAAATTTCACTTACGTGACAAGAATACAAATCTGGTATTGTTTTAGGAAACGTCATGCGTTAAAGTGAACAAAAAAAAGGGAGACTGAATGGATTTTATTATCGTGTAGTTTTTTTACACTTCCGCCATTTTTTCAGCGTTTTTCGCGTCAATTTTTCGCAGAGAGGAAATGAAAGGATTAATATTCGACGGAATTTATTATTTACGATTAATTAAGCGATTGTTCGGGGGGGATTTTCTTGCTTCTTTTTAGGTCGTTTCGGCGAGAGCAAAATTCAGGTGATATTTTTTTATTACCTGTTTTCGGCGGCCGCCAACAATGGCCCCATAGCGAAGATTATCGTCGTCGGGGAAAGTAACGAGTCGAATAAATCACCCTTAAGTTGTCGCCATGTTCGGTGCTTGCAAGGAGGCGAAGTAATGAATAACGCGGCGCGTTAATATAACGACAATTGTTATTTTAATTCGACGTTATTCGAGGTGTCTCCGGGGTAAAATTAATTAGGCAATTTTTCGCGTTTTTGCCAACGTGTATTGAGTGTCGAGTCGCTTGTAGAATCGTCAATGATGAGGTGCATTAGATGGGATACATTTTTTGTTTATTTTTTTCAAGTACCTATTTCAACTGGCACAATTTTCAAAACTCATTTTTTCGATGTATTTTCGACCCCTAGATGTCGTACATTTTTTTCAAAATTTTGCCTTCCCGAGGTCATGGTCAAAACTCGCAAAAAGCGCTCGCGAGCGTTGGCCGAAACTTCCCACTGCGCGGTAGCGCCTCGTTAGTCGTTGCGCGCGGCACCGCGTTTGGCCTGTGGTAACATGCCTAACGCAGCATCGCGCGTAACCTTAAACGAGACGCTACTGCACAGTGAGAAGTACCGATTAACGCGCGCGCGCTTGAGCTCATCATTTAAATAATTGTTTTTTCTAAATCTACCGATTTTTAGCTTATGGATCATATAACATTTTTTATTTGAAATAATTGCAAGATTAATTTGCAATTTTTTTGGTGTTGAAAAAGTCGATTTTTGTACGTTGTTTTTTGTTTGCTTTGCATTTTACAACGAATGAACAATGAAGAAAAATGATTGGCACGTGGGTTTCTTATTAAGTAGGTAGCTCTAGCTCTACCTACTCATTGAAGAGATGTTAACTGGTTTAGATGGCGGATTTTATCCACTTATTGTTCTTATTCCTCTCATGAAGAGATTTCCATCAATGTAATATTTACTCGAGACATTTTACGTGTGGGCTTTTTAAAATGAAGTATGTGGGCTCGTGTACGACGTTAATTAACATCGGTCTCGCGTGATTAAATTGGATACGCTAATTGATGCGAAATTTCGACTAATTTGTTTACCATGTAAAACTCGACGAGGTTCCGGAGTACAGCGAATCGTTTTGACGTATTTACCCCCGGATTTTTTTCGGCCTGCCACAACTAGTATGTGGGTTTTACTCGAAACGTTATACATGGTTTCGATTAGATGGAAATTTTTGGGGCTCGTTGCGGTATACGATGGTGTAATCACGCTACAACGCGAAAATAACGTCGAGTGGCGGCGGTAATTACCTAATGCGAAAGGTATATTAGGAAAATACCCTAAATTAACCGCGTCCGTAATTAAAGTACATTGTATGGAACTCGTCCAAAGTAAAGTTGCTTGTTTTGTTCCGATATCTAGTCCTTTCATCGAGCCTATCGCGTGTGATGGGTCTAGAATTGGATTTTTGACGGTTTCCACGTATCGATCGCGTATCTGAGGGTTTTTTTTTGATGGAAAGATCGTGTAAAAAATCGAGCATAGTTGCTATGGACTGATTAATGTGTCGTGATGCGAAAAGGGGCTCGTTACGATAAATTAGGCTCGTTAAATATTGACCTTAATGATAATAATCGAATTAATACGGAGTAACTTTAATGGTACGAGGTTGATAATAAATTTACAAGGGTGGCAATTTAGGTACAGCGACGTAATAGCGTTAATGATGAAATTTATCATGTGGGAACTGTATCATAGTTAATTCCGTCAAAAACCCTATTTCCTAACGTTGTTCTTTTTTAGTAATAACTTGTATTTCACGGCTGATCTCTTTAGATGGACCTGGTTGTGGATTTTCTTCAGGAGGAGCTTCTTTACCTGATGAGAATTCTTCTGTAGTCTCATCCGGTTCATTTGAATCTAGATTTTCTATTTCTTCATTTTCAATCATCACCGCCCAACTTTCCTTGTCATTGTCTGACAGTTCTTTTTTTGTATTGACCTGAGAGGGATTCTGATGGATAGAAGGGTTGATGGGGATATCAGAGTCAAATGAGTCCATAAATCTTGTAGGATCAAGCTTTGCTAGTGACTTAATCTTTTCGATTTCCTCCTCAGACATTATCTGCTCAACTTTCCTCTCTTCTTCCAATAGTAGATAAGCCGGGTCTTGTTTGTTAAAAAAGGTGTGAGTTGTTGGATGCTTTAAATTAAATCTGCCTCCTTTGCTTTTTGGAGATACTGGTGAGGTTGGGGATTTCTGGTTGTGGTCAGGGGACGGGCCCTTCTTTTTTGTCGGAATTTGGGTGTCTTTTCTGTTGCTCATGTCTAGTTGGGTCAGTGAGGCGATGACTAGTGATGGATTTAGGGGAAGAGTTGATTGGAGTGAAGGGTGATTTTCGCAGTGTGTTGCGGTTGAGTAGTTCTTGTGAAAATTCTTGTTATACAGATGCACCGGGTCTGAAACAATTTGCCGTTCTGGCGAATACAAGGGTTTGATCAATTGTGAAAGAGATAGGACTGATTGGACTGACGGCGCACGGGTACCTCGGGCACGACCGTCATCCTGCTCCCCTCGGACGCACGGGTTACTCGGGCACGTCCGGGCTTCCTCTAGTTTATCCCGATACCTTAAACGGACGCACGTTACACGGGCACGTTCCGTTCCCCTTGTCCATTCCCTAACTACAGTAGAACCACCGACAATCATTATGTAGATTATAACGAAGATGAAAGGTGCTTTCTGAAGAAGATTTTTTGTGTATTTTGTACGATTCTGAGATCTGAAGTGATGTACGAAGTGTGAAAAAATTATAGTAATTTATGTTGAATAAATTTTCCCCAAAAATTCAATAAAATTCTCGATGTAGGTCTTTTTCGAGACCTTGTATACGAAAACAAACGAAGATTTAGTAAATTAAAGATAAATGTACGAAGGCGAACCGTTGAATAGAAAACTTTTATACCTTTTCGAGAAAATGAACGAAAATTTATGGTTTCCGTCGTTATATTTTGCGAATTCGTTTTCGGTTTACGCGTCCGTTAGAATGACCCTGTGGCCAAGGATTGTTTTTGACGGAATCGTTGGAGTGTAAATTTCACTTTTGACTTCGTTTCATCTTCCTTTAACCGGGGTTATTAATTTGTTGAATTTAGACCCATTTTTTTCCTTTTTTCTCGCCATTTGCAGCTGCAACGAGGAATCGGTGGAATTGACGTGATGCAGGGTGATGAATGTTTGACTCTTCTTGTTAATTCATCGAGGCCTAATTTTCATAATTATAATTTTCCTCGAAGAATTGAGATCATAGACTAAAATGGAATCTGAATACATTGACCGTTTGAGTGACCAAAGGCATAGTTGAATTTTCAATTATTTCTATCCTATTCAGTAATAAGTTCTATTAAAACGGAAAAAAGTCGATTATAAGTTTATAAAGAATAAACCGATATTTCGTCAAGGTTTCACTTAGCTTCTTCGGAGCCTCAGATTCCTGCCCATCTGTATGATTCCATTAATTGTCCAATCACTTTTAAAAAAGCTTGTTCTATATGAAATCCAGCAAACATTACTGTAAATGATTTTTCACCGTAAATTTCCAGATAATTCCATTGGATAATTTTTGTTAGCGTATAGAGGTTGATCGACACATACACTTGAAATCTTTACTCACCTACTTGATGACACTTTGGTAGTTCACTTTTCGATTTTTTTAAATTTTTAAATTGAAATTTTTCAATTCTTCGCTAGGAAAACGATGAAGAAGTTCATTTCCAAGACCGAAGCTTACTTTCGAAGTTATAAAGCTTCGAAGTTCAAAGTATTAAAAAAATGCAAACTTGAGCAATAGCATTGAGATGTAATATGTCAATTGAGTGTATTTTTCACGAGAAATTCAATAGACGTCCTTTTTCACCTATGACTCTTTATTAAAAAGTTATTAAGCTTCAAAACTCAAAAGTTTCTGAAATTAAGTGTTTCTGTGATATCAGGCGATATGTTGCACTTGTTTTTTTTTGCAAGAAATTCAATGATATTAAATTTTTTGCGTAAATTGTGAAATTTCAGAAACTTTTGAATTTTGAAGCTCAACTGTTGAACGAAGGGTCATAAATGTGAAAAGGGAAAGTCTATGGTATTGAATTTCTCGTGGAAAATGCATTCAATCGACATACAACTCGATGCTGTTACTTGAGTTTGCATTTTTTTATACTTTGAATTTTGATGCTTTATAACTTTGAAAGTAAGCTTTAGTTCGTGAAATGAACGTTTCAATCTTAATCTTTCACGCAAAAATTTTAAATTACTTATTAGACTTAAAATTGGACATTGTAAATTTTCTCACCAATATCTACTATCCAATAAAAGTCGCCCTATATGTCCAAATTGTAATTGTTTTATGACCGTTAATCGTATTATTTTTGTTTGTCCTAAATTCACCTTTTGGCGTAATTTTTTCAAAATTAACAATACTGATCTTTTTTCAAAAAATTTTCACT
>QBDW01005503.1:0-24986 GCA_003261595.1 Maconellicoccus hirsutus | reverse complement strand
CAACGCTGTGAGGGTCCGCGTTCTCGCGTAATCAGCGAGTGAATTACGCGATAACGTTAATTTACGTATACCCAACGCGCGTTTCCAAGGTAGTGACGTCACACGGATGTTCCGTAAAAAACGTGTCGTTTTTGGCGGTTGCGGAAAAACCAAACTTTGGGATTTTTTTTCTCGGCTTCTATGGGGTCGAATGATGCGCGGTTTGTTTTGTTCGATTTCTAATTTTTTACTTTATTAGCATGATTTTTTTCGGCAATAGTGTTCTGTACCCCATTAATACGATTCAATAAGTGTATAAAAGCAATAAGATGTATGTAAATAATGCATATGTAACTTGCATGTATGTCCATCATAACTCTAGGTGCATGTAAAACTACATATTAATAAATCCTGTAATGTTTTATACGTATGAATGTCATTGAGCTAATTGCAGATATTCAATGTGATCCGTACTTTAGATGTGAAATTTTATGCGTGTATCATGTATTGTATACTTTGAACTGAAGTGTAAATAGTGATCTAATGAATGATGTATTCGATGTCCAGAGAAGTAATGAAAAAAGTTTACTTACCTCGAAGGTACAAATATCCGACGAGAGTCAGGCCTACAACAAAACTACTGGAAAATCGTGAACATCTTTTCTTAATATTATACAAAATACGTTTACGAATTTGCAAAATGCAAACTCGACACAAAAGTAAATTCAATAAAAATTTCATCAATACATATTTTTTCCATAAGAAAAATTCGTCATATGACATGCATAAAATATGATTGGCATAAGTTTTTCAACCCAGGGTAAATCTTTTCATGCGAATAATTTTATTACAAGATATTCACGTAAGCCTATCCATTGAACAACGACGGGTCGTTTGTATAATAGAAAGGGTTACGTAGACAATATTTTCGCGAGGAAAAATGACGCGATGTTTTTATTAAAATACAGATTTTATAGCTTTTCGTATCTCTTTCCGTACGCCATTTTAATGAATATAACCTTATCACTTGTTCATAAAGTTATAAACTTTTATATGTGAAATTCATCCTTTTTTAATCGTAGAATTTCCAACGTTATTCGTATTTTCTTTCTTATGAAACTTTTTATGGTCGAAGCAGATGGCGAATTTATTAATTAATATGTAGAACAAACAATAAAAATAAAATATTTATTCGAAAAAAAATATATTGATATGTGATTTGCAATGCATCTGATGTGATTGTACATCGAATGCAAATAAAAAACTAACTATTGTCAAAAATACTTAATACAGCTTTCAAATAAGCATTAATTAAATTAAGAAGCGATAAATATAATTGAGGCATTTTTTTAAGCATAATAAAAGTTTAATTGATAATTTAAAAAAAAAATTAATTATTAAAATTACATTCTAATAAAGCTAAACTATATAATGGATTTAGTTTTAATTTAGTGTTAAAATTATTTAGTATCATAAATAATGATTATTTATCTAATTTAGCATTTTCTTTATACTCTATATTCTACCTAGCGGTATGATGATTAAAAGCAAAATTACTTCTGTGGTCGACGCGAAGCCTGTAAAGCGGAACTTTCACAACGATGCACGTGAGAAAAACAATATAGTTGTAAAAATTTATATCATTACAAACTATAAAGCTTTGCTCATGCGCCGTTGCAATTTGCGTACAAATAAAATAATGTAGTAAAATTTTAATATTTTTATTACCTTAAAAGCGATCTTAAAACTATACGATAAGTTCAACTACAGTACAAATTACCAACATAAGACTAATAAATTACTGTGGTGAATTTAGCAATTGCTCTAAAATGCTTGCACTTAATTAATAAAAATTACTTAAATATTAAAAAAGGAAATAAATAAACAACAGTTATAGAGGTTTTTTATTGCAACATCGAATAATGAAAACGGTTCACTTTAATGTCCGATTTTACATACAACAGAACGCGCCTTAATACAACGGTACATGCAAACCTTATAACAAAATGTCGAGATTACCCGAAATTCGTCAAAGTTTAAAAATCAAAAACTTAATAATTGGTAGCACTGATTAAAAAATTAATATCTATTAACACTTATCTTTCAATGTACAATATCTAATCACCGAAATTATACAAAAAACTGATTATTTTCTGTTGGTTTTTATAAAAGCAACACGAAAACAAGAAATCAATATTGAGGTGGAGCTCGTCGTTACTAACCCAGAATCAGGTACCGGGAATAAGTTATACTCTCGTTGCACGTCTGTCTTTATCTCACCGATAGTGTCAGTTTTCCATCATTTCATTCTAGTAAACCCCTATTTTCACCACCGCTTTTCATTCACTAAGTAAAGTAAATAAATTAAATATTATAGCCTTGGTATTTCCACATGCCGTCCTCTTGACCCGGAATTCAGCTCCACCCAAATGTAAATTTTCAAACATTTTCTAAATTGTTTTTATTTCGCGAACTGTTTGACGTTTTTTGACAATTATTTATGCCGATATTATTTCGTGAATTCTGTAACGCGTATTTTTAGGACGTGTCAGACGAAATGTTTTTTTTTTTCAAAGTAATCGAAAGTTCAGAAAATTAAACGTTATTATAAATTGTTTATTTTTTCACCATTTTCGTTTATTTTTCAACTTTTAACTTGGTAGATATGCAAAGAGCATGCAACAGATTCTTGCCTTATTGATGTTGCTAATATAATTGATTGATTAAAATGTAGTCGAAAATAACACATTTCATGAAAGAAAATTGAAAAAAAAAAAACGAAAAATAGAGTCTATTATAAATTCGATGTATATTATTTCTTTAGAATTTTTTGTTTTTTACTTTTACTATATCGTGTTTTGATTTTTTTTTTTTAGTACGTGTAGCGACGAGCTTCTTCTAATAATTGTTGGTGGCAGTTGGTGAAAAAAATGGAAAAACAGAATTTACATAGAAACATGTACGTTAAGTCTAATGTATAAAAATAACATTATACTTATCGACATGTTCCGATGTATACCCTGGTTATATTTGATTTTTCAATATTGCTATTAAAATATCCTAGCTGCCAAGAAACACTAGAAAGAAAGTAAATTGAAAAATTAATCGTTTTAGGATAAAACTAAAAATTAAAAATATCGTGAGCAATTCTAACGATGTATTACCTAAATGCTGAGAATAATATTAGTTAATTGAAAAAAAAAAGAGCCTCTCATTAAGAACATAGTTTGTCGACCTAATAATTACCATATGGTAGGTCAAACATCTTGAAATTTTTTCTATGAAGGAATAAAGCGATATTTTGGAAATTATTCGAATTTTATCGATTAAAAAGAAATTCGGTAGCGTTAAAAATTTAATTAAATGTTTGAACAGCGAACCTTGAAATAAAAAATTTCAAAACCGGTAATTTTTTAAGGTCAGCTGATCAATTTTTCATTAATTTTCTCGTTAGTTGGGAAAGCTATAAAACAAGTTATACTTACCATGAAGCGGTTAAAATTAAAGGTGTGTCTGATTGAAAAATTGAAAAGCAATTCTGAGGAATAAACGTTACTCACTACGCAGCTTTTGTTAACTTATAGTTTTCGGTGCGAAGGGGCCAATAAACCCTTCAGCTCAGATAACGGTCTGTATGTACCTCTTTCTAAAGTTAGGTGAAAACACCCGCACCCAGTGTTACCATTTTAAAGCGCATTGTACGTGTTATGCGTTATTTTTAGAAAACGGTTAATGTTTAATCAGGTAAACAAAAGTACTGCTAGAAGTGTCGTAAAAATGGGAACAAGCGTAGCTTACAAGATAAAGGGTTATAGAAGGGATTTTATGCTGGTACCAATAGTTCGAATAATAATTGCTCTTTCATGTGGTATTCCAAATTCAAGGTCAATGATAAACTGCACCTATCATCGTATAATTATCCGTGTATTTATAATTTAAAATATTCACCTTGTTTGCAATTCGATTGCGAATGAATGAATTGAACAATGACGCTTATTGCCTTGAAGTGACGCGATATGCTGATATTTCATTATCAATGTTACAATAATTGCATTTTCAACCTTTTCAGGTGGAATGACTTGTTTAAAAATTCATGTCAGTTTTAGTTGTATTTTGAATAATACTATTTCAAGGGAAATCCTTTTGTTGAATGAAATTTTCTTTCAAGACCGATAAATGCTTCATTTTTAAGTATTCATGCTTCAAAGACGAAATTAAATTAATGTAGTTGGGAGTTCATCAAATCGTGGTAATAAATGTAGGTACTTGAAAATACTCCTACAATAAGATAATTGTTTCATTATTTAACCCAATTAATTTCATCTTTGGGTGAGAAAAATTAAAAGTTATTGAAAAAACTTCGTACCTACCTGAAAATCGTTAAAAAAAATTAAATCATTCCACCAAGAATTAAAAAAAAAACAATTACCTATTAAACTTAAAATCAACCTACCTCCATAAAACAGCTTAAATAATATGTGAATGGAGTACACGTAATGTTGTTATTATAATGAAAATGAAGAGTCATAATTTCATAAATAATTATCCAATCTCACCTAACAAAACCGTCATTGCATCACAGCATCATAGAGTAAGACAAATTTATCAAAAGATATAAAAAACTTTTTCTGCTGAAATATTTCAAAGAAATAGAAATCGAATATTACAAAATAATGCTTATGAAACTAAATTTTAAAACAATAATTTCATGTTATAACAGTGAATACTCGTATCAGTCAAAATCAAAATCAAAATTGAACTAAAATAAGTCAAACATGGGAGAAATAATTTCAAGATCCTATGAAAATTAAATTAATTTAAAATGACGATAGATACTTCATTAAAAAAGGTTATTAAAAATTACATGAACAGTTAATTTATAAATTACTATATTTGATAATGTGTAATCTACCAAAATCAAAATAAAAAAAAGTATTCTTCCTGATACGAAATATAAATCTAAAATTTTAATTTAATACTAACTTTTAACCATTTTTTAAATTTGAAATTATTTTTTCAACAAAACTTTCAAAACACATTGTCAATTTTTGAGCACTTAAAAAACTTTTAATTTTTAATTTTCAAGAAAATTCCAACGTTAAAAAATCAGATTATTTCATTATTTTGATTAACGCTGTAAAGGTCATTAAACTCTCGTTATCTTAAAGCATTTCTCAACTACCGTGATAAAAATTTCAACAAAAAAACATTCCCTAAAAGTTTCTGTTTTAATTCGTGTATTACGTAATGGCGGTAACTTTCACCCTCTAAAACTACCCTTTCGAGTTACATTCGATTTTTATAATGATAAGTGCGCAAGTTACCCTTTTCGCGAATAAAAATGCTCCATGTTCGGTGGTCTCTCTTATCTCAAACATGGTGGATAGTGGAGTAAAATTAGCGATAAAATTGCACGTTTTTATTGATTTATTAAATAATAAATGAGTTAAATTTCACAATCACATAAATAATGCTGTATTTTTTGACAAAATACGTAAAATAGACTTTCACACGGAATCAGAAACATGAGGTAATTTACATTTTATATTTTGTTAGTTTCAGCGTGTTTAATCGTAGTAACGTGATAATTTGTTTGTTAGACGCATCGTAACGTCCATCTGTGATAAATCAGTCAAATGAAATAAGTTGATTTTAATTATGGAAAATTCCAAGCTAGATAAAATCAACAATATGGATAAGATGGATTTCGAGTGTAAGGATAACGGCGAAGTATACAAGAAAGTGATATTCGAACCTATTCGTATAGGTCCGATATCAACTCTTGATGAAATGGATTCCAAAGTTTTGCAGTTTCAGAATAAAAAACTAGAGATGGTATATGATCGGCTTATTAATTTTTCAATTTTCATCGCTTATCTGTTCGAATTTACTCAATGCGTTAGAAACTGGAAGAATATCAACGGATTGAGAGCGAGCTACAGCAACGTATTCAGCAATTAGAGAAGCGCCAGAATCAAGATGAGACTGTTTTGAACATTGTAAATACTTACTGGAATCAGTTGAATGATGATATTGGAGCTGTACTGTTAGATGTGGACGACGAATATGATACTGATCAAAGTATAAAACCTATCAATCAATTGGATCGTAAGATAGTCTATATTTAACGAATTTATCATTTCAGTTGAAAGCGAAACAGCGTTAAATTTCATTAACGAATTGACCAGTTGGGACGAAACACAAATTGATGAAAAGTTGATGAATAGTGTACAGATATCTACTTCATCGATGGCGAAGATAATTCGAGCGTATGATCATACGTTGTCAAAAAATTACAAAACACTTTCATCATTGAAATTACGAGCTAGCGAAGGTATTTCTTACGATTTTTGCTTAGGTACTGTACAATTCACATACGTAACATTTTCCCATTTTGCAGACGCTTTAATCGAAAATACCAACGATATAGATTACGCTGATTCTAAAATCAAATACAAGCTCAACATAGATAATCAAGACAAAAGGTTACAAAAAGTACGTAATCACGATTCGACCACAGATAAAGATCGAAAAAGAATAAAATTGGATCAAAATAATGATTCGTCAGATGAGAAATCAGTAGAACGAACTGATTCTGATATAGTTACCGAGAATAAAAAAGAAACTACCTCATTTACCAAAGTTTTTTCTAATATACATTCCAATAGCTCCAATAAAGTTACCTGTGATTCTTTTCGTAATCATGAATCATACAAAGAAAGAGCTTTAAATCGTAGTGATAATTCAAATAACCACGATTCCGGTTTCACGTGCAATGGTAAATGTACCAATGATATCGAAGATAAGAACCCCAATCGAGATATACCGCCGGATTACATCAACTGCGAAGTTAGAGCGGTTGTTTCTGAAATTATTGATAAAATAGAAGCCCAATCTGACACGTTCTCAGAACCTGTGAAGCAGTTATTTTTCGGAGATGACGATAAAATCAGAGCTTATGTTAATCAACGAAAAGAAACACAAGATCGCGATGATCACAAACTTCGAGATAGAGATGTAATTTGCGATAAAGAATTGAAGAATATTTTTGTAGAAGTAACTCATGACAATGTACGATTGCAAAATATCATCAGCGCGTTTCAAAATCAGCAACAGAAGATTATTGCAAACGTGAGTCTTTTTAAAATTCGTACTCAATCATTTTCAAAGTATTTTTAATTTTACATTTTTTAGGAACAAAAAATCGACGACGATTTGAATATTAAATTGAAAGAGTACGAGGAATGGAGATCACAAATTGAGGATGTAGAATATGAAAACGAAAAATTAAAATGTAAAAAATTCAAAATCGAACATCACTTGAGCGAAGCAGCTGAAACGTTGGAAAAGCTGAAGGTTCGAAAAAGAAATCGAACAAAAAGTGACTCCTCTGTACCTGCGGCGAAAAAAGTATGTACTAATTATTCAATTTTTCATTTAATCCGAAACATTTATTTTGTATTATTTCTTTCTTATTCTCGCAGTATGAAGAATTTGAAGAGGAATTAGAGCTGCAAACAGAAATAGCAAATAATAGAGCAGAAGAATTGGAAACGTTGAGAGCCAAATATCAAAATAATTTGGATACTATTGAAGAACTAGAGAAAAAAGTAATTGATTTTGAATTAATATCAACTAAAAATACGAAAAATTCTAATTTTGAAACTACCAACAGTTAAATGAACTTCCCGATGATGTGATTGAAGAAACTACTGAATATAAATGTTTACAATCGCAGTTCTCCGTTTTGTATAGCGATACTATTCTAATTAAAGATCAAATTGAAGAGTATCACGCCCATATACAAACTTTAAATGCTACTTTTGCCAATAAGATGGAAATGACTGAGGTGATTTTGCAAAGAATGTGATTGCTGGAGATTGTTTTGATTTTTTCATTTCGTTTACGTTATTTTGATTAGAGACGCTTTTTTACATATGTATCGTACTTTTTCTCATCTGTGATAAATCGTAGTATTTCATTTATTTTTTATTTGTTTTTGTTTTTAATTTTTGTATATTTACATATAGAATATTTTTTGCGATGCTTTTGTAGTATTTAGAAAAGGCTGTTAAATCGTTTTGTTTTTCTTGCTTGAGTAAATCGTCGGTTTACGGATGTTTCCATTTTAATTTTATCAGAGAAATATACCTGGAAAATTTACGATTTAAGCTTTCGCATCAAATCTCAAGCTTTGTTTAGTTCTCTGTTTACTTCGTCTATAAAACACTTCAGTAACGTAGGGATTCAATTACAGACGGAAGATTTGATGACGTTGAGAAAATTACAAACTGACCTGCTGCAAATGCAACAAGTAAACTCTCAATTACGTAGAGAATATCAAGTATTGAAAATGGAATTCGAACGTAATCTCGTTGCTAATGAACAAACCGCTCCTTTGAATAAAGAAATGAGACATTTATTGATTCGATTGCAAAAGCATAATAAACATTTGAAGCACGAAGCTCAACGTTACAAACGGAAATATAAAGAGTTGAGCGCTGAATTGAATTTGGTGAGTGGTTTTTCAAACAAGCGCATTTTTTCAGCTAGTTTCAAAATAAAAGACTACACCACATGAGGATTTTTAGACAGAATTTATTACTATTTACTCATATGTAAACATTTCAAGGATATTCAACTATAGGTACATTTCGTGCTTTAGTAAATTTCAAATTTTGCTTCTGTTTGTAAAGTTACAGCATTCAGCTGAAATTAAAAAGGGTATAAATGTTATAGGCTTACATCACAAAATATAAAATCCATTGATTATTTCTAGCTAAGCAAACAAAGTTACACAGATTCAAAGTTCAAGTTAGAAACAGAAGGAAGTAATAGTTCTGATTTCGACGATACTGATTTTGGTTTCGACGTGAACGATGACTTCATCGACGTTCCAGTTAAAGAAGAAAGCGTTGTTGAGGTAAAAAAAAAATGAAACGATCGATGTAAAGACATAAACCATAAACTCTAATAATTTTCGCCAGGATTCTTCACTAAACTTATACGACAGGCCAATTATGGCCATCGCGATCAAACGAGAACCTGAAATGAGCTCACCTGAATCACCGCCTCCTACACCTGGACCCTCTAAGCAATGTTCAAAAACTAAAAAACGGCAACGTGATGCGTTACAAGAATGCAGAGAAGTTCTCAGTAGGTCCAACAAAGAGTTACAGGAATTTCTAGAAGTAGAAGAATTAGAAGATGAGAAGATATTCGAAGACGAATACGTTCAAGAATTGAAAAATCAACTCAAGTAACTTCAATTTCATTTTCAAAATCAAACGATCAATTCGAATATTAAACTTCTGTTTGTTCACAGGAAAGCTGAAACTGAACAAAAAGAATTGAAGCTGCTTCTAGACATGTTTAAAAGTGTTAATCGAGATAAACGTGAAAAACATCAATTGGTAATGGCCGAAAAGAAGCTCAAATCAGATATCGAAGAAACAAAGAATCAAATGAAACGTATTTTGGTACAGTATTTCTTTTATCACTGCCATTATCGTAAAACTGTAAAGTATTTCTAATTATTTTAACAATCCAGGAAATCAAACGAGAAAACAGAAAGAAGCTAGCCGATGAAGATGCTCTTCGAAAAATAAAGTATTTAGAAGAACAAAACTTCTTACTTCTCAGACAAATCAACGTTCATAAACAGGTACCTTCAACGAATTAGTTGACTCATTTATATAAAAATAACCCCGTTTTCACGAAAACAGGAAGAAGAAGTACTGCTTAGCGAAATGGAGGTGACTAATCAAGCATTCGAAGATATGCAAGAGCAAAATTCACGTCTTATTCAGCAACTTCGAGAAAAAGATGACGCTAACAGCAAACTGATGGCAGAGCGAATAAAATCAAATTTACTATATAAAATTACTCGCGAAGAAAAAGAAAGTTTGCAAGCATTGGTAAGTAAAATTGTCAACAAAATACATTTCGTAATATTCGGTATCACTGTACATTCTTTATACTACCATCACAGATAACCGCTACATCCAAACAATTGGACTCTGTAACTACGGTAATGAACGAATTAGAAGAAAAAGAACAAGTTTATCAAACCGCCATTAATAATGTTGAAAAAGAGATTAACTTGAGACAGCAGGCTTTAGATTTACATCGCAAGAAAGCTATAGAATACGCTCAACGTTCTTCCGAGATGAAAATCACTTTCGGTGAGCTAACATTTTGTGATTTTTATCACTCTTTTGTCATCTAATTCATCATTCTATTTACTAGAAAAATACTTCAATGAAGTGAAAGAAGGTCGACAACAATTATCCGAAAAGTCGAGCGCTTGTGCTGCGGAAACATTCAAACACAATCGATTACAAGTGATTCATAAATTTTTCAATTTCTTATTCCTATTCCTTTCATTAATTTTCATTTATTTTATAGGAAGAATCAGCTTCACTACGTCGTAAAGTGGAACGAATGAGAAAAAACGAAGCACCAGAAACGCCGGATATCGTATTAGTTGAACAGGTACGCGAATACAAGGAAATGCTGACTTGTCAATCGTGCAAAGTACGAAGGAAGGACGCAGTGTTGACAAAATGTTTCCACGTATTTTGCTGGGAATGTTTACGTACTCGATATGAAACACGACAACGAAAATGTCCCAAATGTAACGCTACTTTTGGAGCGAACGATTACCATCGTTTGTTTTTCGCCAATTGATGGCGAAAACACGCCAAAGGCCTTTGGTGACGGTGACGAAGGCTGAGTTGCTAATATTAGGTTACCACATCAGCTTCCACATTTTCTCCCTTTAATTATAAACGTATTGTTACACGTATTTTTCCATTCCTTCCATTAAAATGACTGAGAAAAATTTTCGCTTTTATCGTGTACGAAGTACAAATTATTCTAGTCATTGTATTTTTTTAATCTCAAATAAATCGAATTATCGTAAGTTAATGATAAGCGTACGAAAGGAAACGAGAATCCTAAAATTCAGCACAAATTTCAAATACATTTTTATTTCGAATATCTTCCTTTTTCCGCATCTTATCAGTTAGAGTTCTCAGCAGAGAATAGCGTCGTATGGTTTTATTTGATAAATTATGTGTGTAAAATGTGAAGCAATTTTATTTTCGTGTCTAGGAAAACTTCGATGGTGTTTTTTTTTATGATTTTTGTATTTTTTTTCCTTTTTATTTTACCACTTTTTTCGAATATTTTTACCTGTTTGAAAATTTCATTTTGTTATTTTTCAGTTTCCCCTCTTTTTTTCCTGTTTTGTCGATTTGTTTTCGTGAATAAATTCTTTGGACTTTTGGTGATTGATTTTTTTCGCGTTTCAATTCGCAAATTGTGAAACTGACAGCTTCGTGAATAGTTCTGATTTGTTCGTTGAAAATACACGACAAGATATTTCTTGATTGAAATGTTAATTACGAAAAATACCAATTTCATATTTCTTCAACGAACTGATATTTTGCATTTGGTGTTGAATTCTTTGAATAAGAGAAATTGATAATTCTTGAATAATTCAGTTACTCTATTAATCTTGTCGATGCTTCGTTTAATGCATCGTTTTGCCAGTTTCATCTTGAAAACTGGTTTAATGAGAAAAATATGTAGTTTAGCTCAAAACTGAAGCTTATTAGATTTTTCATAAACTGCTCAATAAAAATAAACATTCATGTACGTCGCATTTATGTTCCATAAACAAAGTATAAAGAAGTAATTTTCACGTAAAAATGGGGTAAATACAGTTTTTTATCTCTAACATGGCGAATACTGATTTTATCAAAAAAAAATTAATTTTAAATTAAACCGCACTCAATTCTTTACAAAATCTAATAACGAAATTTTATTTTCAAGCAACAACTCGTCAATGTGAAGCGGTCTCTCATAATTTTTCTTGGCAATTTACTCGACGAGTACTTTTTCGTTTCCAACTCAGTCAAAACTGATTTTGTAAAAAAATTAGTTTAGTTCTAAATTGAAGCCGTTTAAATTCTCCACGCAGTAAATGCAAAAATATTCAAATTAATCCATTAGTTTCTGAGATAAAATTGAGCAAAATCAACAGGTTTTTGACGACTTCTTCGTGTAACTACATCAACGACTGCATATTGCAGGTAATTAAGCTAAATAGCAACAAAGGATGATTTTTTCTGATATTTCAAAGATCACAGCATTTTCAACAATTTCTATCAATTTCTTTGCGTAAATTCTCAAAAAAAAAGAATTTCGCATATCATCGAACCCTATCGAGAAAACTATTTATTCAAGTTAAACAACAACGCACGAAAAACAATTTTATTATCAAACAAATTACAAAATCAATTACACAAGAGAAAAATCACACGTAAAATAAAATTCTCCAGCGAGCATATTTGTATCAGCCAGAATCAGTTCTCCGTCCAGTAATCAAACAAACACAGGATGAAGAATGATCATGGAGGATACAAAATTTTACACATTAATTACAAGACGACGTGAGAAAACGCGTTAAAATTCGCGTAAAATACCACATTCACAACAAATTTACACCTCGAATACAATACAGTCCTCGGTGAGCTTAACGATGCGTAAAATTAAAACAAAATTAATTCGTCCAGCTGTTCTTTAATATACAAAAGCACATGATTGCTGAAAAGTTGAAAAAGACAGCTTTTCATGAATTGTTTAACCGCGCTTCGACTACATCAGCGTCGTATTCTCTTTAATGCTTCTGATGTATTAAAAAAAAAAATGGGAATATTTTTTTAATCTGTCCCGAAGCGTATCACGTATTCCATGAAGAGATTTCGTCTAGCAACGTTTTAATTTCGATGTTAAGAAAAAAAAAACGATTCGTATTATTCCCATTGTGAATAGAAAGTAGTTCAAAAATTATTCTCTTTTTGAAATTCCAACCATCGCGAATCGTATACGGGTGGCTCTCCATGAGATGAAACAAAACATTCGACGAGAAATATTTTCAATTTTTTAAACGGGCGAAATATCGAAAGTTCTCCCTGGCTGACAAAACATCAACAGGGTTTTCCTCGTTCGCCATTTTTGAGTAATTAGTTTTTTCTTCCTTCATTCATGAAACAGTCCGTGACCTATTTCTACATTAATTTTTCTTCGTTACGTTCACGGTCGTCAAATATACCGAGTTGTAATTAAATTCCGAGAAAATTCCATCGTGTAAAATTTCGCTTAGATTTTCGCAGATGCGCTAAATTTCGCATCATTTTGATAGGTCACTCGCCTACTTAATGATTCGAGATACAAAAGTACTTTTTTCTTGGCCTTTCTTTCGGAAAAAAAAGACCGCATCGAAGGCGAGTTCAATTACCCAACATGGTGCGGGAAAAAATTGCTAAATGACCGGTAAAAAGAGTGCGAAACTTGTAAACTACATTATTTGCATACCTTTGTAGCACACACTGTTCACCCCAATATTCATTTCGAGATGAGGGTTTCCCAAAGTGGTATATTTGACATGAACAAGTCCCCATTGTGTTTTTGTTCCGATACTTGATATTGCCGTTGTACTTCACATAGCCAATTTTTTCGCCTCGAGTAAACATTAATATTCAGGGGTCTCCAATATTTGTTCGCGCTAACATGATTAAAATTTCCCCCTCAATCGTATCGCAATTTATCGGTAAATTAACGCGATAATTTCGAAAAAATTTTAATTTAAATTCTAGCAAAAAGATTTAATTCCAGGGCTTCGAAAAATCCAAGGCAACATCGTGCAATTCTATTAAAGCAGAAAAAAAGCAGCGTATTCCGCTGTTTAACGAGTTCCCAAAATTTTCCACCGCGCGTGATATTTCACACCACATGATCTCAAATTTCATTTATTTCGACAAAATTACGCCCTTTCTTACGTCGAATACGCGCATCAAATTAAAAGATTAATAACGAGATTATCATCCTAAGTGGTTCCTAATATCGAGAAAAAAAAACAATCAATCAAATCACCATTTCTAAACTTATTTGATTGAAACGAGCATTAAAAACGGCGAATAAAACAATACCGCGAAGACGTCGAAGCACGACGCCGGTGACATTGGCAACTGTCAAGGGTTCCTAAAATGGGTAAAAATTAATTTCCGTGATTTATTATCATTTCGGTCTTAAAATCTGACATGACTAACTTTCCACCTTCGCGTCGAAAATTTTCTCATTTAGTTAATAAAAATCGCGACTTAGGGATGCCTAAAGTAGATCTCATTTAAATGTCACCTCGCGCGGTTACATTTCTCATAAAAAGAAGCGAAACAAAAAAAAAAAAAAAAAGGCGAATCGTACATCCTTAATAAAAATTATACCAATATACTTCCCCTAAAATTACGCTTCGTTTTGAATTGAAATTAAAACAATGGTTCTCAAAGCGCGACATATTACGTGGTTTTTCAACTAATTTAAAAAACCGGCGTTTCGTTTCCAGAGAAAAAAATCGCATTTTGGAGTTTCTCTTTTTTCCGTCAAATACGCTACGACAATAAAGTAATATAACGCTATATACGATTTTACTTTCGTACAATCAGTTATACGAAATTATTAGCTAAAAGCTTTTCATCATTTTTCTCGCAACGTAATCCTGTCACTTAGAATATAAAAAATAAGTTTCGACTTAAAATTCAGCCCACGTGCTTCATTCGCGTTCACCGGGATGCGACGATGCGGAAAAATATTTACCTATTTTCCACATATCTATTCTCCGTCCAGTACTCGAGGTTACACTGCGGCGGAAAATGATAGTGGGAAAATAAGAAAATTATCGTTACTTCGTTGCCAACTATTGCTAAATTTGTTACCTGAAACATGATTAAAAACAACATACCGTTGCGTATTAATTCGAGAAATTTTCATTCGTTATATTTAAATTATTATGGGAATTTATTTTTTGATGATTTTGATGAAAAAAAGTTCTAAGTATTCGTTCCGTACCATAAAGCATCAGCTTGCGAACAAGTTCGCAATACATTGTGACATTTTCATGTCACTTCTGGACAGTGATGGTCATCAGAAGACGTCATTTGATGTCACATGCCACCGGTAAGTATGCCACGTCACCATCACGATGACTCGTCGTCATATCATGTCACCTGACATGCTAACATGACATGATTACATGTCACTCTTGGCCATGATACGTCACCATGACAATGAATAGTCATCTGTGACTTAGTATGGCGACATGAAAAAATTATATTATTCGTTAAACATGAAAATATGTTGCATAACACGTTTTGAGAGGACGGAATAATCATCTGATTTGTCATCACATATCACCACGCCTGTTACCATGACACCACCATGATATTACCACGATATGTCATCACTCAGGTCACCATGACATGTCATAACATGATCATGAGACATTACCATGCCATGTCATAACATGATCACGAGACATCGCCATGCCATGTCATAACATGATCATGAGACATCGCCATGCCATGTCATAACATGATCATGAGACATCACCATAACATGTCATAACATGATCATGAGCCATCGCCATGCCATGTCATAACATGATCATGAGACATCACCATGTCATGTAATAACATGATCATGAGACATCACCATGCCATGTCATAACATGATCATGAGACATCACCACGACATGTCATAACATGATCATGAGACATCACCACGACATGTCATAACATAATCATGAGACATTACCATGACATGGCATAACATGATCATGAGACATCACCACGACATGTCATAACATGATCATGAGACATCACCATGCCATGTCATAACATGATAATGAGACATCACCACGACATGTCATAACATGATCATGAGACATCACCACATGTCATAACATAATCATGAGACATTACCATGACATGTCATAACATGATCATGAGACATCACCACGACATGTCATAACATGATCATGAGACATCACCATGCCATGTCATAACATGATAATGAGACATCACCACGACATGTCATAACATGATCATGAGACATCACCACATGTCATAACATAATCATGAGACATTACCATGACATGTCATAACATGATCATGAGACATCACCACGACATGTCATAACATGATCATGAGACATCACCACGACATGTCATAACATAATCATGAGACATTACCATGGCATGTCATAACATGATCATGAGACATCATCACGACATGTCATAACATGATCACGAGACATCGCCATGCCATGTCATAACATGATCATGAGACATCGCCATGCCATGTCATAACATGATCATGAGACATCACCATGTCATGTAATAACATGATCATGAGACATCACCATAACATGTCATAACATGATCATGAGACATCGCCATGCCATGTCATAACATGATCATGAGACGTCACCATGTCATGTAATAACATAATCATGAGACATTACCATGACATGGCATAACATGATCATGAGACATCACCACGACATGTCATAACATGATCATGAGACATCATCACGACATGTCATAACATGATCATGAGACATCACCATGACATGTCATTCGACATATCACCAAGACATGATCATGTGTCAATCACGACCACGGTACTTGACCACTCAAATGACGTTTATCATAAAAAGTCATTAATGTCACATGTCAATCATACCCATAACACGTTACCATGATAATGACTTTGTTATGGTACGTGTAGTGTATCACTTATAATCACGATATGTCACCATAACAATGACATGTTATCTACGAAGTGTTATGATAACGTGAAAATATCAAGAATCACTCATGAGCATGACACGTTGCTGTGATAACGTGCTTGCGTCATCGTATGTCACTCATGATCACGATATGTCACCATAACAATGACCTGGCATCTACGACATGTTATCATAGCGTGAAAATATTAAGATCATCATTCATGAGCATAAATAAAAATATCGAAATTCTTCATTTTCATCAAGTTAGGCAACTTCAATCTACTTCTTAATTTCAAACACTCTTATTACTCACTCACAATTCTCACCAAATAAAATCTTATCGTTAGTACCTTAAATTAAAAATGCCACTTTCAAAGCTTCACAACTCACAACGCGTTTATTTGAAATTGCTGTTGATTTTCAAGACAATGACAATTCCAATACATGTTCTCTCACGAGTCATCCTTTAGCAGCATCTGATATCCCCCCCTCCATCCTTCAATTTCTTCCAATACCCTATCGAACTTTTCTTCTCAATTCAATAAGCGGTAACGAATCGATTCTAAATCAGAAAAAAAAAACATTTTTGTTCTCATAATCTGTCAACACTGTGTTTCCACCAAAAACCGTAGGTCGCTTTCTTCATTTCTAAGCGAGTAAAAATGCATCATTCGTTTCAAGATTCGATTACATCTTTTTTTTTGTTAAATTTTCTGTTCCAGTGAATTCTGTCATAAACTGTTTTTAGTAAGGGGAATAAAGAGATCTCTTTCGTGAATGCTGTTTAGCTAAAAAAAAAAAACAATACTTTTTTCGAAATAAACCCCATTCAAAGCTAATTATTTTTTTACATCATTTTACTTTAACCAGATTCGTGGTTTGGTTTTTGGCTTCGACTAAGGTGTCCACACGAATAGCTCACCCGACCCGCTACCCCTCATTTCCATCAAATTAAAAAGATTTACTATTGGACAAAATTCTTTGATTTTCAAAAACACGAATAATTTAAATTTAAAGCTCATTAGATACAAGTTTTAATAATTATCGTAGAAAGTATCGATAAATAAATATCGTAAAAAAAGAAAGGGAAATATTAAAGTTAAATTTCCTTTAAAATACTCGATAAAAAAAATTCCAGCATGAAAAAAAACCGAAATAAGGATAATTTCAAACGTAAATATCCAAGGATAAAATTCTCTTCGATAGAAATAATAAATATTCTAACGTTGGAGTAAATTTTCTCTAATTAATCGAATAAATTCCCAAATTAATCGAAGGCCAGGTACCTCCGGGGTGAGAAAAATTCAACAGTTCACAAGGAAAAAATCCTCGCAAAAAGGTAAATTTTTAATTAAAATTTCATCTCGCTTTTTCCTGTCGAATACTCGTTTTTCTATTAATTTTTCGCTCCGGCTCGTCGTTCAACCACCGAAACACACGAACAATACGAAAATGATGGTCGTCTCGCGAAGATTCCAATTTCTCGAATCGCTGCGGCGGTATCGCGACGACGATGACCTTGGCACGTGATGTAAAAAAATTCGATATTCGTCCGAGCGCAATTATAACCACCGTGGATACGTTTTTTTTGGCATAATTTACTTGTTAAATGCTCTCGTGTTTAGGGATTAAGCGATAAGGTGAAATTTACTCTGTGTAGAGACTAGTAGCTCGTTTATGCACTGAGATGAGAAAAAGAGACCAATTTCGTCGTTCAATAATGTGCAAGAGAAGGTATTTCTCAAAGAGGGCGAATCAACGCTGGAACGTTTACTGGGTGTGTTTTTTTTCCACCATCAGGTAAGATAGGTGTGTGGACACGACGACGAAGAGATGCAAATGCGTAAGACCAGTGTCGTAAAAAAAGAAGTTTAACGAATTACCAAGGGAATACCATAGGCCGAATCTCGGTTTGAGCGAAAAAGGACAATGGGGCCGAAGCAGATGTATTCTTTCTTTGGTATACACCTGGTGGTGCGATCTTCGAGTTCTAATATTTAATAAGAAGTACACAGAATCCGTTCACAAAGGAACATCTGGTCTTTTCTTCTCCCGCGAGCCTTATGCATTCGGAGGTAGTTGCACTAATCAATTGTACATACTGGTTTCCTGATGTAGTTTTTTTTTTTCCAATACGGATTATACGCGGCGTTTCCGAACGACGAAATTTTCGCCTTTATCGGTATTTTTAACGTAGACGTTTGGAAGTCACGGAGCACGTGGCCCTACGCGCCATCGCGTTTTTCTCCATATATCGTGCGCTACGTAAACGTTTTCGTTTCCATTGATATATTAGTCTTATGCCAAGCCAAAGAATTGGCGTGGCCCTTACAGCTATTAATTGTACAGCGATTACAAAGTTAGCAACATCTTAAGACTAGGTAAATTGTAAAGTCATTTATTTTGTTATTTCGCCGGCGTGTGTTAAGCTTTCATGCCAAAAGAAAGGGTCGATATTTAAGTATCGGTTTTAAACGGTTGTTTTTTTGTATTCGTAGGTTTTTCTGAGCGCGCGCTCGTGTGCGTGAAATTAATTTAAGTTTTAAAGACGGATTTACCAAGTGGAAATATGACGTTAGGGGTTGCGAAAATTTATAAGATTTTTGCATCGGTTTCCGTATAAATTTACGCGTTGTGGAGCCCCTTTTCGAAAATGTCGCAGTTTCATGTTTGTACAGGTGCGAGGATTCGGTTAGGTGAAGGCTTTTGTAACCCCTGAGGATCGATGAATGGCGAAATGAAGGGCATACGGAGATGCATTTACGTGCGAGATGAACAGATTACAAATAGATTATCAACCATCGATTAAAATCTGGAAACTTGTGAAAGTTGTATTAATTTAGCGATAATTAAAATGCTGGTAAAAGTGGTTGAATATTTCGACGATATAGTACAATCATTTTAGGTCAAAAATCAACATTAATTCCCCGGAACGGGAAATTCGGAACATAGGTGCTATACAACATGTACTTTAGTATTCCGGAACTTCCCATCGATCGGTTGATACCTTGCCCCCTTTTTGGGGGTTTGAAGGGTCCACTTTTTGGTTTTTTCGCAATAACTTGCTTAGTTGTGAAAATTTGGAAAAAATGTCTCTAAAAAAGTTGTAGAGAATGAAAAAATACATATTTTGGCATCAAAATTTTTTTCGTGGAAGTCCCTGGTTTATTTACTATTTCCCTGGTTTATTTACTATCATGTTACTCATCGGAGAATGTCTAGCTGTTACTTCTACCTACAAAAAATTTGTTGGGATGAAAATTTTTGTTTTTTTATGTACTACAACTTTTACTTGGAGAATTTTTTTGTAATTTCTTTCCTAAAAAAGTTAGATCTCGGGAAATATAAGCTTCCTTGAAGGTGGTCCCACCTCCATAAAATGATTAATTGTCAACGGCGGTCATTTTTTCTTGTTTTGAGCATCATTTTGAAGCAATGTAGAACGTGACAACTTTCCCACCTTCAATTTAGCCGATTTTAGGCAATTAATTGAGTTTTTCTGGAATTGAAATAAGTACGTTTTTTCCCCTGGCTCCAGCTCCTTTGCATGACCTTCCACGAAAAAAAACTTGGATGCAAAAATATTTATTTTTTTATTCTCTACAACTTTTGTAGAAACATTTTTTCCAAATTTTCACACCTAAGCAAGTTATTGCGAAAAAACCAAAAAGTGGACCCTTCAAACCCCCAAAAAGGAGGCAAGGTATCAACTGATCGATGGGAAGTTCCGGAATACTAAAGTACATGTTGTATAGCACCTATGTTCTGAATTTCCCTTTCCGGGGAATTAATGTTGATTTTTGACCTAAAATGACTCTACTAATAATAAAATTTAATAATTTATTAATTTATAAAAAGAGTAGATTTTTCACAATTTTTCAGCATGATAAATGTCCAATTTCAGAATTTCAATGTTAGGCAACACTGATTTGATGTATGTATTATTTTGAATACCTAATGTTTATCGATTATATGAGTGAAGACTAAAACCGAACTCAATTAGTGGATTTTCAGTAAAAATAAGCCTCCAGCCAAAATGCATCTATTGAATCCAGATTTTACTCAAATTCAATTCCGAGAAATTAACGGATTTTTTCAGTTTCCCTCAAAATTCAAAAAATTGACTCGTAAAAGCGCGATATTTGTCGCAAATTTGCCGAAAGTTTACTAATAGTTTGCCATCAGTTAGCTAGAAGTTTGTCAGAAATCTAAGTAAAGTTTGCTGAAAGTTTGCTGAAAGTTTGCCTAAAGTTTGCAGAAGGTTAGCTGCAAGTTTGCGGAAAGTTTTGCGGAAATTTGCGGAAAGTTTGCTAAAGTTTGTCAAAAGTTCGCGGAATATTTGTGGGAAAATTGCCAGAGGATTGTAGAAAGATCGCAGCAAACTTCAAAACAGGTCTTTTGCAATTTTCATCTCGCGTTCTCACCCGTCAACTTTTAGAATTTGTGGAAAACTGAGAAATCCCACCAATTTTCTCAAAATTTAATTCGTGGAAAATCAGATTTAAAAAATGCGTTTTACATAAATTTCACGAATCTCAAAAGACGCGTATTCAACTCAAATACATCAACGTGAATCTTCATTTTGTTAAAATTGAGGGAAACTGAGAAAATTCGTTGATTTTCTCAAATTTCAAATAAACTAAGGTTCACGTTGTTTTCGAGCAATATTGGCTTATTTTCGTTCCTCAGGGTTTTCATTTCACCTCAAACAATTTTCTCTATTTGAAGCAATTTTTCAAGAATTTTTTTCACTAATTTTTCGTAATATTTCGACCATTTCTCAAATATAGTTTTTTTTTTCATTTTTTTTAAAATTATTTTTTTGTGGTTTTTAAAAAAATTATGAACGTTTGATGGTAATTTTTAGTTATTTATTAAAATTTGTACATGTTTTTTCTTTTTTTTTGTTTTATTTTTTTTTTTTTTTTTTTTAAAAATCTAGAAATACAAACATCAATTTTGATTTTCTCTCAATGATCCTCACATCGATTTCACAATTTATTTAACGGATTTTTTTTGAAAAATCACTACTTTTCACCACCTTTTTATCGAATTTTTGAAAACCTCTAAAATTCACCACCCTCTTTCCCCTCCCTCATCGACGAAGTCAAATTTTAGATTGAAAGAAAATCTGTATTAAAAAAAAATCAAATTAAAATTACACTCGTAAAAATAACGCATTATATGCTTATTATGACGTCATACATTCCGACAGTGCTGCCAATTCATAATAAATTAACCGTCATTTTTTATCAAAAATTCACAATTTTTGTGCAATTTTACAAAAATATTTCGCATCTTAGGGTTCTTTTATTCTTGCCTTACTTTTTGAAAAACTTCACTAATTTTACTACTTTTTAGAGACCTCGAGCATTTGAAATTTTGTGGAAAACACGTGTTTTTCAAACATGTACAGTCATTACCATTTCCTCTTTCCGAGTTCTATTTCGGTACATAAAAAATTCACGATTCAATTTCTCAGTTTGTACAATTTTTACGAATATGAAGGTGATTTCGTTACTAGAGATTTTTCTGAAGTGAATTTTCGCGCAATTTTCAAAATGGTGACGTCACTTTGAAATTCTGAACAATCCATCTCCTCCACTTACACAACCACCCTAACATTCGAACGCGAACGAAAACATACGAGTATTTCTCCATTACCAACTCTCATCAGTGTTACCACCGTAACAACGCGAAAACCATTTTCAAAAAAATCCACCAACACCGACCGGAGAGATTTTCATTTAACTACACCAAATTTCGCAATCGCCCATCTCCAACCACTACTACTACAAAACACGACCTCGATAAAACGCCCAAAAGCACTGAAAAGATGCACGTCGACGAAACAAAAACCAGCGTAAAAGAGAAAACAGAACAGCACGGTGAACTTTTGCCACCTTGTGAAATCTGTCGCTAGAGGAGCCCCTCCTTTTGGTGCTATTTACCTTTGAAAATATCAAAGGATCGAAATTCGCCGTTCATTTCGCGAGAGGTATCTCGGATAAATGTTTGGGAAATCTTTGACGTGAAAAAAAAAACGTCACCGCGTCTTTGGGGCATTACTGCTGGTACAAGTTGAACGATACGAGCATTAAATATGCATTAGGTAATTAAAAACGGAAAAATAGAATTTAAAATGGAAGAAGAAACGTCAAATTACCTATTGTCTTGTATTCTTTTCCAGACATGGTCGCGTATTCGAGAACGAAAAAAACTTTCCTTCGGTCCAATCAGAAATCTACAACGTAAAATTCAATTAGTTGATTTTCCTGTAAATTGAAAATTTCGTTTTTTTTCATGTTACGAGTATGTACTTTTAAATCTATAAAAATTTTACGTACTAAAACCCCCCTTCGTTTCGCGTTTCCACAGGTAAAACCGTAAATTACCCGAATTACGCGGCAAGGCGACTCGAAGGGTATCGCGGGTAGCATCGTAATTTGGCAAAAAAAATTACCCCCTCAGGTCGTACATCAAATTGAAAAAGCTATCGCGAAAAATTCCGTACGTTACTCGCGTTACGATATTTTTCGGGTAAAATTCGTTTTTTTTTTGAAAAATTTATAAAAAATGAGCATCCGCGTTACCTATAAAAGCTCTCATATACTCATCAATATTCACACCGTGTACGTTGAGTTAAACGGTTGAAAATTTTTTCCAAATATGTATACGACGCGTACATTTATAAGAACTGCCAGTATATACGTAATATAGAGATGATTCCAAAACCCCGAGTGAACTTTACGTGACCATTAAAAATCTATACAGACGATTTCCCACCATCACACAGACACGACACTATACGTCCTTACTTTAATACACGAACCAACACGAAAGATTTTTCAATTTTACCTTTTTAAACACGAAAAACGCAAGAGGGGAATTTTCCGCAGATGAAAATTACCCATAAATTGCACCCAAGCCTGCGGAGTATCGCGCGCACACACGCTCGTAATTACAGCCTAAGATTTTTACAAGATTGTGAACAAACCAACCTCGAAATTCCCAGCCAAAGTAATCACCCCCAATAGAATCATAAGAGTATTAACTCGGACGATTTTTTCCATCCTTCTACAATTTGTGTAAATCTTCGACATCATCTTTTGGGATTTCGGGAGTTTCGTTGTTCGCGTGTGTCGATGCAAAGTCGTAAAATTAAATTACAAATAGTTTATGTATCGCGTTTCCTCGTTTTTACTAAGGTTTTTTTTTTCGTTGCGTTCTCTATACGAACGATGTTGAATTATTATGACAAATAATTCGAGTCGACAATTTCGATGAGTTTGGGGTATCGATTATATTCTCGGGTTTCTTTTACCTTCCTCTTCCCCTTCAGCGCTAAAAACGAGACTTTTTTTGATCAAAATTACAAGTAATGAAGGTAACTCGCGTATGGTGGTCGAATCGGGGAACTTTCATTTTTGGAATAAAATGTCGAGAAAAATCACGTAAACTAAATTTCAGCCAATTTTATTTATTTTTCTATTTTTGACAAATTTTTCAAAATCCATAAAGTGCCATTTTCAATCAAACTTACGAACGATATATCTCAAATGAAAAGCTGTCACAGTAAAAATTCTAAAAATTAGCACTCGATCTACCATAATTCAACTATAAAGCACTCTTCATTTTTTTTAACCACCTTAAATTCTCCAGCGAAATTTCAATTTTTTATATTATTCCAAAATACTGAAAATTTACTCGTATCAAAAAATCCAATGTCAAGTAAGGTGAGGATAATTTCTTCACTTTATGTGAACGCTTTAAGGTTATCAAATCATGATGAGTATCTTAAATCAAAGGACTCTGTACATTTTCTATCTGGAGTTGGTGATTAATAGTTTTCCAAAATGGCGAAAACTTGAAAATTTTGGGAAAACAAAACTTAATAAATATACCATTTGGCGATTTCAAATTCTTTTTTTGGTTTTGATCCATTTGTGAAGGAAATTCACGAATCGAAATCAGTGATGCCATTTTCAACGATACGAAAAAGTCATTTTTAAATTTTCGATGGCAGCTACTTTGAAGAAAATTTCAATCATATTATTTCATGCAAAATGTGACGTGTCAAGAAATTGCAATGACTTTTTTTGATATTTTAAGTGAAAAAAATTTTAATAAAACAACTAATTCTTTAATTTTTAATTTTTTTGTAACAAGCAAAAACCATATTTAGGAGCCGTTTTAATGTATAAATCGTAAAAAATATGAGCTTTTGAGAAGGAAAAAGAGGGGGAGGGTCAGTAAATTTCAAAAATCAATTTGCACAGAACGCACGTAAATAAAATATTTACGAGAAATGAGAAAAAAACTGCATCGAAATAATTTGATTGCTTGATGAATGAAACCAATGAAATTTCACGAAA